>JAVQJD010016348.1:0-11609 GCA_036023655.1 Nannoperca australis | reverse complement strand
TATAGTACAGCAGTATATAATAATAATTAATAGTCTAACAAAACAATACGGTGTAGGATGAGTTTTATATTATTGTATTAATATTAGATTAAAATAGTATATGTAGTATAAACAATTGTACAATATAGTAAATAACAGTAAGTAAAATTGTGAGTAGTGAATAGTACACTGGTAATATAATAGTATAAGTAATGTAATAATATATATATATAATGTTATGTATATTGTGCAATTAGTCAGTCCTCAATATGGATACTAAGTGGTTAAGACGTTAATTACTCTTCGTTTTAGTCCCGCCTCCTGGACACGTTGCCCTTTCCAATATGGCGGCGACGTTGACGTACGATATAGAGGCCATTGCGGAGGTCTATTGTCAGAGGTGTACTGCAGCAGAGTTTGTTCGTGTGATATTAAATTACTTTTTTTTCTGGAGGAAAGCAACATTCATTAGACCGCATTCAAAGCAGTAAGAAGATGGGATATGAATTCTCTGTGTTATTGGGAAGTATTTTGTCAATTGATTTACCTGCTGAATGTCGAACGTTACAACCACTAGATGTCAGCACATCACCACTGATCACAGCGCCAACGGTAACAGCTTGCCAACAAGAAATCTGTCTTTTACTTTAATTTAAACCTGTTACATGAAAATAATGTTTATAAGTAAAGCATGGGCTCAGTTTCCAGAAGCCTAACAAGACAAAACGATTAACTGATCCAATACAAATTCTGTGTAATTTCATGCTTCTTATTCCCCCTTACTCTATTATATCATATTCTAATATTACTAGGGTAGGAATTAATTCAGTAACTGTATCATGTCAAACATATGTTCTCATCCATTGCTATAAGCTCTCATTTTTCAGAATAAACTATTAAATCGTATAGTTCAAGCCTAAAGTTGACAAATTGAGAAAACTTTGGCATCTACCCTTTTCATTATTATTTTTATCCACCACACATTAGTTACATGGTAAAATAGTAGTTTGGTAAAACTAAACCGTGAGCTCATTTATCAGCTGAAAGCAGTTTTATGGTGAGTGAGCAGATTATACTGAAGCACCTGCACATACAAAGCAGACAGACACTCGTATCCCTTACGGCACAATATTTATTCAACAATATACAGATTAAATTCTCTCTACATCTCAGACACTTTTTTATATTTATCTTGCTTTTACCTTTGTACATGTTTTATTTACAAGATTTAAAATAAGTCTTTCTCTCCATTTATACAACATCAATAGTACAGTGTTATCACATCGTCCAGCAGCTTCCCTCGAGGCATCTAGATTAGACTCATCACTTCTAATCTGTTTAGATTTCATACACAAACTGACGTCTTTGAGCCACAGAGCAGCAAACTGACAGGAGGGCTCGACATGCACCAAAAGTCCAGGTGTGGCTTTCTCTCTGTGAGGGTAGTCAGATGACAAATGGATGGTCCTCTTATTTCACCCACAGGAAGAGAGGTCCTTCGCTCTGTAGCACCACAACCGGGTGTATAAACAGAATCGCTGAATGGGGACACTGTTGAGGACCTGCACCTTAAAAATCAGCTTCAATGCATCTGCCCCATCCCACCCGAATGAAAGCCGGTACACCAAAAACAAAAATGAAAAGAAGGGGAAGAAATGTTGCATAGAATCAATTCTGACTTTAAGAACAGAAATTTCTTTGAAAAAAATAATAATTTGGTGCTGCCATTTTTTATTTATGTGGCTTTTTGATAAACTCCTGAGACCTTCCAGACCCCGTAACTCTTTTTTTTTGGTTTTGAAAAGAAAGAAAAAATAAATAGCTGTACCCTTAGACTTTAACAAAAATAGCATTGTGTTGGATGTGACATCACATAGAAGTACTACTTTAAAAGAGACTAAAACCCTGCAATCGGTGTATACACATTTTCACATCTATATATATCATTTCAATAACTATCTTGAGGAGAGAGGTGGATGGAATAAAGTGCATTATACTGTATGAAAACAAAGCCCACAGTTATCACATGCAGGACAGGAAATGAACCAGCAGCAGTGGCTGAACAAGAACAAATTGAACCACCTAAATAAAGAGTTTCTTGAAATGTAAGTGGACCTTTAAATGTGGATTTCTGGGCTTATTATTCTGCTTCTTCTTCTATTATTATTTACGGAAGGAAGAGAAAATTTCCAGCCACTGTCAAGTTTCATCAACATTCACCGGCTGGTGTTCATTTCCCGCCCTGATCACATGCAAATAACACCAGACACCGAGGGATATTTGTCTATCCTAAGTCAACATACAGTACCAACATGTCTGCTGGTAACCTTGGTCAGGGGCACTCATATTAATGACATGAACACGTCACCAGTTTTAAAAACAGCAAAAAAGAGTGCCACTCAACTCACAGCAAAATACAGCAAATGGGAACACGGCTCGTGGTGAGCCACACAGCACGGGGATGACAGCAGACAGACCAGGTAAGGGTGTGAACTGTAGCTGCACTCCTCTCTTCTTCTTCTTCTTCTTCTTCTTCCACAGTCCAAGTCCAGCAAGAGGAGGAGGAGAAGGACGAGGAGGAGCATGTGAGGCTGAAGAGCCGACGATCGATGCTTTTTGGCCTGAAACGTTTAAGGCTAAAGCGCACACGGGACTCGCTCAGGACCAGGAGCAGCAGCTGTGAAGGTTTCCAGCACAGCGGGTGGGATTTTCACTGCAGACCGAACTGACTTTTATATACATTAATCATTCACCCTCATTTTCAAAACACGCATGTGAGCAAGACATGGGGAATGCAATACAACAGCTGACATCTACAGTACACAGACACATAATATACTGCTTTTACATGTGAACATCAAAGCTTAGTAATGATTGTGTAGTACAGTGTGTCGCGCACACTTGTGATGAGTGAAAAGAAAATTCATGGCAAAAAGGGTGAAGCTGCATCTAAGGGCACGTTGAGCCATACGTCCAAACATCCCTTTGTTGTCCCTTAACTTTAAAATAAGACCAGTAAAATGAAAAAAAAGAAAGAGGCATTTTAACTTAAGACACCCAAGCAAAAAAAGACATTTCCTTAAGGAGAGGATGTGTTTTGGCACATCTGGCAAAGACGAGGACGAGACTTGGGTTTGGCTCGCTGGCCGTTTCACGCATCTGAAACAGCAGTGCTTTGCAGGCCACTAAACATGCAGACAAGCGCGCCATTTTCAAATCACTCAGCCTGGGCAGGGAGCAATACAGAAGGCTAGCTAGCACTGTGTGCAGATGCAGGCATTTAACAGCAGAGAAGATCCAACTCCATGCACATGAGGATAAAAAATTGCACTTCAAAAATTATTACACCAAAAAAAAAAAAAAAAAAAAAGGTTAAGCAGGACATTTCTGGAGAATTCAAAGTATCAGGTTAATTCCTATGTGGTTGTTTGATATATGACAGAAAATACGAAAACCTGAAGACAGTCGTGTTCTTGTTTTGCAGCTAGGTTTTTGTGCACGGTGCAATTAAACTGAAATGCAAGGCAAAGATATAACTCCTCACATTAACGCTCGCCATGTCGTTACAGTTGCAGTGTGAAACCAGTTTGGTCCGCACTATGTCCTCCCCCAACTGGTCAAGGGCAAACCTAATGGGGGGGGCTTTAACTCCTGCGTCTGATTGGGAGACAGGTGTCTGAGTGGCAGGTGAACACACAATGAGGTAGAACAAAATGTTTCATGAGCATCCAATCAGAGCACAAAACAGGAGACATTCGTCATGGTGAACGCTGATGCGCAGTGACTAGAACGAGCCTCCAGAGGGCAGTAATGCACTGGCTCGGAAATGACACCACTCACAAGCCACAGCCTCAACACAGACTGACAAACACACCAACAAGTGCTTTCAAATGGAAGGACCCATTAAATGGTTTTAACCATAATAATAATCCAGTATAAAATACAGTCATTGACTTTAGCTTCAGATCCAAACCTGCACCATCTACAACGTTTTAATCCAGTTCTTCCACAAGATTCAGCTTCAGATTTGAAATCAAGTCATCAAGACAAAATCATTCCTCTTGTAGCTGCACAGTGGCGGTTGTGTCAGATTTGTCCGGATAAAAGCTCGGGCAAGACAAACCCATATCACATTCCAGTTTGGTTTTTACAACAATCTTAAAAGTCTGATTTTACAGATCAAATCTGAATATCATAATTACAAAATAAAATGAAGGTCTTGGGCTGAAAACTAGATAATCACTTGGGTCTGACGGATTTCTGTCAAATCGTCGACAAAAAACTAATGCTACCTTCTTTGGATTGTGATTTTTTTAACGAAATTTCATAAAACCTTTTATGCCTAATTAAAAACAGCAATCAACAAGGAAGATAATCTGCAAGAACGATTGCACGTGAGCCCGGGAATGAAAGGGAAGGAATGAAGAGAAAGAGCAACAATCACCACTCTTCTCCACAGCGACAGTAAGTGTTATTGCTGATTCATTTTTGACTGATTCAGTCAGGAACTAAAGAAACAAACAACTGAAATGTCATATATCCTCTACAGCTAACGTGGCATCTGTAGGAGTTTCCTCTCGACGTTTCCTCCTGGTTTTTTTTTTTAGGAGAGTTTCTGTGTGGAATGCTCCAGCTTGGTCAGACGGGGGGATGCAGTGACACGCTGGACTCTTTGTGGGCCGTCATCATTTCCTGCTTCTCTCGTCGCATTTTCAGTAACGCTAAACCCACCAGCAACGACTGCAGGTCATGATTGTAAGTTTAATGGATGTTAAAAGGGTGGAGATGCAGCTCTTCAAATCTGAAGTGTTCCTGCGCACAACCGCACACACGCACACACGCACACACCAACACAGATAGGTAGACAGAAGTTGTCATAGTAAGAGTTGCAGAGAAGATTTTCATGAGAATGAGTGTGATGAATTTGTATTTTGTGTGTGTGTGTGTGTGTGTGTGTGTGTGTATGTGTCTGACGTGGGTGCTCTGAATTAGACCTGTGATATGATCTGCATGTTGAAGCTGGGGGAGCGGGACTGCTTGGTGAGAGGAGCACCAGGAGACAGGAGGTCCTGGGCGTCCTCTGGCCTGATGAGGTGCTCCTCCTTCAGGCTAATGGTGGAGTGGCGGTGGGAGCCGCCTGCTGGAAGCCCCCCTTCTTTGTCAGAGCCCCCCGCCGCCTCCTCTGGCTCGTCTTTGCCTCCGTTCAGGTTGAAATTCATACAGTCAAAGGACTTGCTGGAGGAGGTGCTGCCAGTCCGCACCAGCGTGGGCCCCGCAGGGAAGCTCAGGTGCTTCTTTATGGGGCTCAGCTGGATGGCATCCAAGGTGATGCTAGCTGGAGGCGAGTGCTGCCTCTGGTGATGCCTCCTCACAGCAGCCCGGTGATCCGCCGCCAAATCGGCCTCTTTTTCCGCCTCCCTCTCCCTCTCTCGCTCCCTCTCCTTCTCTCGCTCCCTCTCCTTCTCTCGCTCCCTCTCTCGCTCCCTCTCTCGCTCCCTCTCCTTGTCGCGAGACAGCCGGGCCGTGATGGCTTTCTTGATGCTGCTGCTGCTGCTGTTCAGGCTGCCGCCCCTCGGGCCCACGCCGCCGCCGCCCACCTTGGTGCCGCTGGGCTGGCTGCTGTTAGACGCCCCGGAGGAGAAACCCTCGTCTGGGTCATTGACGTTGAAGGAATCCTCCCCGCCGCTCATGCCATCCGCATCTGAACATGAGCACACACGAACATACACAGAGAGAACACGTGATAGACAAACAGAAAAGTGAGCAAGGTCAGACAACGACTGAGGTTACTGTTGACAAATATAAGTCAAATTTGAGAGTGAACAAAAAAGTAACCTTAATGCTTCAACTCCTGTGATGCAGTTACATTTTTTATTTATTTATCTGACAGAGAGCGGCGGCAATCAACTTCCATTATAAGCAAATTACTATTACTAGTGAAGTACTAAAATTCAGAATCTAGACAAAATATTACCAAAATCCAGAGAAAGGGCTTTAGCTGCTGATTCTTAACAGTGAAGTGAAGCCTGCGACAAACTCGGATTAATCTGAGCAATAGGATTTAAAATGTTTAGTGTTTATAAATAATGCAGAACAAATTAGCAGACTAAATTGGTAGCCTTCAAACAGGCCACCGCTAATATTCAACGGACCACGCTGCTTCATTAGCCCCCTCATTATGCACCAGACAGAGGTACAATTCAATACGGTGCACAATGACCTTGAGCTTTGATCATCTGATGTAATTCAGATCGACTACAATCTGTTTGTTTAGGAAAAATGTGAGTTCAATAACCTGCCTGATATAAGAGCTGTGTTTCATATTCAATATATATTAAATGTTGACAATACAATGTGGTGATAATCAGGTAGGATTTTAAGGCACAACAGAGACTTGAAGAAATCTAAACAACAAAACATTGAATCATCCGTTTATGACCTTGTTGTTTGAAACCTGAAAAGGAAAAAGATGATAAACTGAGTTTACAGTATGCAGTATAAAGCCTGTTAAAGAGGAGAGACAGAGGATCGACCGCCTTTCTCCGTCATGCATTGCTGGGGACAAGCAAAATTGGACGACAGGGAACCACAGGCAGTACCAGAAAAGAAATGGAGAAACCGAGAAGAAAAGGTCTGGACTGACATGCACATAACATGAGGAGAAGACACATGCTCTCCCTGCCCCATCCCTCCGTTCTCCTGCAGCACCGGCCCAGCGGTCACGCGGTTGGCCGGCCGAGGCGAGCCTGCCAATCTGTGGAGAGCACTGAGGCGAGTCCGTACACCTTATCAGATCAATAGCGCTCCAGTTAAAGCTGACAGCCCACAAGGCTAAACGGGCCGGTCTGCAAGCCTTCACAAGCCAACCCAATCCCAAACGAAGAGCTAAAAATTCTTCAAAGCTTTACGAACATGGATGCAATTAAAAAGGATTGTACCGGTGTGTTTGCACATTTTAGCCTTTTGATTGCAATTTGCTCATGTTTGTTTGCGCAACACATTTACGTACACGCTTTCTGTCGACAATCAGTCCACAGACCCTGAAATGTGCTCGAGACTGATAATCCACTACAATAAACCTGCTTTTGTCTTCATTTTCAGCATGTTATTTCGTTGTCTGCTAAGCTGTGGAGCAGGACCCATTTTAAAAACGGTTCCTTGGTGGTGTATTCAAGGACACGAAGACGTAAAACATTTTAGAGATGATAATCATTGCATACATGAAGTAAATTATAAAGAACAAGACACACATCGACCGTGTGCGGTGGCGTGTGTAATTCTGGCATATTAAATATCCTTAAACACACCAACAGGGAGAGTTTTTAAATGGTCCCTTTGATCAAAGGCAGAAAAAAAACAAAAGAAATATTCACTATTAGAGTGGCTAGCTCAAGCAAGGATATAGTCCCGGGAAGAAGACGGGATGGCCCTCAGGCAAACATCGACCGTAAAGCCGGGTATTGAGCTGATCTTTAGTCGTGTCAAAGGATCTGAACGATGTTTCAAACAAAGATTTCAAAACATGTAGCAACCACACATGGGAAAGGACACACATTCAACAAGACAAAATGGGCCGTATCATAGGTCATGGCAGTGGAATAGCCTTTTGTTGACCAAAGTATTGGATTTGTTAACCTTGACAACGTTCATCCTGATCACTTGGCCTTGTCATTTTAAATGTTAGTGTTCCAGGGTTTTATGTTTTAGCATAAATGTTTCGAAGCTTGCCGTAGCGTGCGCATGCATGATGAAGGGCTCGTTCCCACTCACTGAGCTGAGGAAAAGAAACGGAACATGGCAAATTAGCATACAATAAAGCTGCTGGGCTGAAACACAAAATGGAAGGCCTCTCCTTGCAGAATGGTGGCAGCAGATGGGTGCTGCTGGCCTGAGTGACCCAAAGCTTGTGGTGCTGTCAAACACTGCGAGGGGCAGTGCAGGAACAAGACGGCGGGTGCTCAGAGCCAGGTTTGTAAAACGGATGTATTTTTCCCGTTAAAAACTACAGAAAAAATTAAGACCAATTATCGGACATGGATAGTCGAGAAAGCCCAGAGTAAAAAGGTCAAGCTGCAGGCTGGGCGCTGAACATGCTCAGTGAGTGACAAGGGCAGCAGTCTAAAGTACGTTGGGACATGAGGAGGAAAAAGAGAGGATATGACATGATGACATGGCCCATGCAAAACGGCCACTAGCCACACTTCCTTCAAACCCAGAATAGGCGACTCTTCCACTCTTGGATGTAAAAGCGAAAGAAAATAGCAGTGGTCTGGTAGAAGAGAGGTTGTTGTCTGAGGGTCTTGTAGACCGGATGAGTTAGTATACTCTGGGGAAGTGAAGAGGCAGCCAAAATGGGAACGGGAGAGTTAACCCTCTCAAGCTAAGGAGGAGTAGGAGGAAGAGGAGGGGTGTCGGGAAGATACGGATCGAAGGGGCACCTCCTCCTGAGACCCTCTCTGCTCTGAGAGTCCACTCCTGTCCCCTACCCTCTAATGTGATGGGGGGAATGATGCTGCTGCTGCTGCGGTGGCTGGGAGGCCTCCCTCCTCTCTCCCGTTTGGCTGCGGGGTCCCAGGGAGTGTGGTGGTGGTGGTGGTGGTGGTGGTGGTGCTGGGCGAAGCTAGGACGATTGACGATGAGGCTCAACTCTGCATCGCTTGAGTAGTCAAAACAATCTGGGAGTCAACAACACAGACGGGGAAATGTGTTTCTTTAGTGGCAGCAAGCCTCAACCGGTTTGGGCCTCATCATGGGCACAGCAGGTGTGCAACAGCTGTCTGTAAATTCATTTGTAGACTACAAAATATAGAAAAAAAAGGAACACAAAGATATTTTCAAAATGAAGCGCCCCATTAATCGTCCATTCCCAGGATTTAACGGCGGCAGGCACAATCTGCAGGCACCATTTTGTCCCGAGTTTCTTTTAAAACGACAAACCTTAACCAGTATGAGACGAGCAAAAAATAGATGAGACGAGCAAAAAATAAATAAATAAAAGAGAAATAAGGAAAAGTGAGTGGCACAAGCACTGCAACACAGACTATACGACCACAGTTACGTACAATAACTGACATGAAACACCATTTGGATGATGCTTATGGTGTGACTGGTTTACACAGAAACAGATTTCCTTCTCACTGCTATTGAAAAGAAAAGTCAAATATTTCCTTCTTGTGGCCTTTCACAGATCAAAAAAAAAAAAAGTTACAGTTTAAGTCTACAGCTTGGATCATAACTGAACACTGGTCCTGTGTGTGTTGCATAACTTTCCTGACCTACCCTAGGGTGCTAACTTAATAACGAGGATGGTGAAAAAACGTTTTGTAATGGATCTACTGTGCTGTCACATCTACTGAGATCTCTCCTGTTTCCAGGGCTGCTGCAGTCTTACCCTCTCTCTTCCAGCGGTGGCGTCGTATGGAGGCGGTGGTGATGGCTGAGATGGAGATGCGGCTAATGGTGGGTGTCACCTCCACCTGGAGCACCTTGCGCCCTCGTGGCTCGTCTGGAGCGCTGTCTGGCAGCGAGTTCTTCATGGCGTTCCCCAGCTGGAGTTGACACATACGCAGATGCAGATCAATAAGCAGATAAATGATAAAACCAGGAAGGTGTTACAAGATTTAAAGCCTTCGTTGCCAATTTTAAATATTGGCTGTTGGTCCTACCAGGAGAGGCTGGGAGTAAAGCTCCAGCTGGGCTCTGTACAGAATGTCCTCCAGAGCTTCCCGACCCATCTCCCACTCTCCATTATATCTACACATCAAAAGACAAAACACAAATGCACACACACAGACGTTTAACAACATCATGTTTTGATCCTATGAGTAGACAGGCGTGTCTGACAAGATGCCTTGATGTATAAGTCACATACCCTTGAATTATTATTAGTTATTCAGTCACACCGAGGGAGGAATGGAGAATTTGGACACAAAAAAGGTCATCCCCACAGCAAGACAACTGAGGAATGACGTAAGTAAGTGCTGGGCCAAATGGACGGACGGACGGACACACCTCTATCTGTACCAGTCATTATGTTGTCCACTGCCACTCAGAGGATAAGTCTCCTCTCCCGGCTCGGAGGGGAGTCATTATATACAGATATTGCGGTGGGCATGAATGACTTCCTGTAGCCTATCCTGTAGCGTATTCCTGTAGGTTGTGCAGGCGATGTGAAACATTGTCCATTATTATGAACATCCTCATTTCCACCACCATCTCCAGGGGCTCCAGAACAGACCACAGCACAGAACAGTAGAATGATCAACCACTGTAAAAGACCTTAGTACTTATAAATGTATAATAAATGTTCAAATGTATAACTTTTTAACTACTACTGGAGATCTCTGACAACGACAAGTCTGCGTTGCAAGATCATGATGATGTCACAACCATGAATTCAATCAAGAGGGATTATTAAAAAGGCACAGCAATAATAAATAAATAAATTACATATTTTAAGAGAGAAGAGGAACCGCACTGCTGAACTTTCTTTGATCCCGTCCTTCACATACAACACTCACACAGCCAGGGGCAAATGTGTGGGGCTTCCTTTTAGACCCAAGATGAAAAGAATGGAATGAATGGGGAGGTAAAAACAGACTCTCTGATGTTGTGAGAGCTGGAAAACCGCTCCAGAATACGGTTCAAACCTGATTAAAAAATAAAAACAGGCGTGTGTCTATTTGTTCTGATATCCCTGCATGCCTCTCCCCCTCTCTCTCTTCATGTGGTATTACAGCGCTGCAGCATTAGTGAACATATTAACCTAAATCCCAGAGTGTCCTCAACGAGCGCCAAGGTCCCGCTGCATGTGTGGAGCTGTGGATTCTTGTTTATCTGCCCTTCAAATGCGCCTACTCGGGCCAAGGGTGAATGTGAGAGCTCAGGCTGGTAGTGAGGGGACCTATGCTAGGGATTACTATAAAGGCTATTATTCACTCACTCACTGAGAGAGAGAGAGAGAGAGAGAGACAGAGACAGAGAGAGACAGAGACAGAGACAGAGACAGAGAGAGAGAGAGAGAGAGAGAGAGAAGCACTGACTGAGCTCCAATCTCCTGATTGCTCCGGTGTGCTCTCATGGGGTGATGAGGCAGAATGCATACTCCTTCCCTCCTTACTACACCATCTTTACAGTGGTGATTCCAGTCACTACAGTATCAGGGGATCCATCTCTAAATGCGAGCTATCATCGAGGAGACGTAATCAGCTTTCCAACGACTGTCCTCACAGAGGATGAAGTCACCTGTTCCCACAATGCACTGCCGATGTAATCATTCTGTACAGTGGGTGGGTTCTGTCCTTGGTGGAGTGCTAGCATATGCATGATGATATCTGTTAAGGTGAGGAACAAACATGAGATCATCTTCCTCCCAAGAACCTGACTTCTGTTATTCAATGTCCGTGCTCCAATGATGATTGAAATGGCATGGATTGATGGCTATAATCTGTATTATTTATGATAATGTATCAAATGATAATGTGAGAATAACATGAAAGGGTTCGCTGATAGTGATGAACCTATAGAGAATTATCACCCAAATCTGAAGGTTCCCTCTGAGCTAGCGAGTTTCAGCTCGATGTTTAGCTGTCAGGCTGTAACTTTATTATACATAATTTTTGGCTGTTTTC
>JAVQJD010016346.1:0-36508 GCA_036023655.1 Nannoperca australis | reverse complement strand
CTCTCTCTCTCTCTCTCTCTCTCTCTCTCTCTCTCTCTCTAGCCTTTATTTTAGAAATGAGGACCCACTGAGACAAGGGTTTCTTTTCCGGTGCAACAGCACACAAAAAAGAATAAAATAAACATAGTTATACATATATGTCAGCTCATACCTCTACCTGTATGTGCACACTTACAGTTGCAAGTATTTTCCCATAGCAGCGCAGCCACTGGCTTTTTAAAAACGCCATATGATACCAAAGAGGACAGCTTAGCTTTAGTTTGAAAATTATTCCTGTGTGTGTGTGTGTGTGTGAGAGAGAGACTCTGCTCTACTTGTAAAGAACAACCAGGATGATAATTAGCCAGGCTTTTATATCTAAATGTCACATGTTGGCTATATTAAGACCGCATTGCTTGACTTGACTTGCTCTGTGTTTGCTGTTTTTACCGCTACTGTACTTTCTGTTCCAGTTTTCCTTCAGAGTCAGCTCAGTTTGAATAAGTGTTAAGCATTGATTTACAAAGCCTGTGATAGACAGTGAACACCACATTTGAAAACGTCAGTTCTCCCTCTTGTTCTCTGTTTCTTTTATTGAAAATCTCTCTCTCTCTAATGTCACTTTCTCCAGCTTCTTTCTATGGCGATGGCTTTGTACAGCTCAAGGCAACAGAGTCGTCCAACCATAACACGCTCCGCATTCGCTTCAGAACCTCCAGAACCAATGGCCTGCTGTTTCTCGCTGCCGGCCAGACTGACTACTTCCTACTGGAGCTCCATGCTGGTCGCCTGCAGGTGGGTACATCCGTAGCCCGAACACATGAGCATATGTGTCCAAGCATACATGAGAACACACATGCATATATGTACAGGCACATAATACACACAGATCTTTGTGCTCGACTACATGTACATGCACGCGTATACAAAGACATGACACGTACAGAGTGACCACCTTAAGCTATTGCTCCATCTCAGTTGACAGTGTCAGTCTCTCAACACAGTAACACAAGCAGACAAGCCTGTGTGATGTGAGCTGTGTGTTAACTCCAAACCAGTCGCTTGTCACAGTGGACACTAGGAGATTATGAAAGCAGCATATATGTTGATGTGATTGTGTTGTGTGTGATTATACTGTATATGTTAGTCAGATGATTTGCATCTACTGCCTCTGTCCAACAATATCATCATTTTCTTTAATTACCAAAAAGCATGAAACTAATCACTGTACTGCTTGTGTGCACTTGGCTTGCCACAATATTTATCAGACTCTAAATATAATAGAAATAAACATAACATGCAATACACATTAATTAATAACAAAATATGTTTACCTTGGGTACACTTTTGTGTCCCAAGCCGGGCACACTAATTTTAGCCCACAACAGAAGCCTTGCTCGGGGGATTTAAGGGTGAAATACATTTGTCCTTTCAAGACTGCTTGTAAAGCATTCTGTAAGCAGCTCTGTCAGGGTAAACCAGCATACAGAATGGACAGATGTACTGTAGGAAGCCTTTTTAATATGCAGACACATGCATAAGAAACACAGGAAGTACTGAGATATGCATTATAGCTTTTGTGCATCAAACAAGTCCTTGTGACTAAGCTTCAATTTGTGTTAGACTTGTGCTACCGGGAATGAATCACACTGACGACTGTGTTGCATTGTTGTACTTCAGTGAGCACGAGGAGTGAATCGCTCGTCCTTGTTCCTTAAACTGGCACAGGTCATCAAAAATATTTTTTGTTCACTCGCACAAGTTATCCTCGGGCTTGGGGTCTCACTCCATGTGAGTCATGAGTGTTGCTCCCTGGAAACTCGTGCATGAATAGCAGGGACTCAGCAGCAAGCCTTGACAAGCATGTCATCTAAATGCAGCATTAGTTTGAGATGGTGACATGATGCTCCGAGAACATAGCTGAAAGCAAAGAGATAATCATTCTCTTTCTGGTTTTAAATCGCAGACAAAGCTTACTGTTTTAACAACAGGTGAAATAATGAATCTGAATGAGTCTAAATCCTGTGTTTCCCTTCCCATTATTTAGTCATAATGTCATAGCTTATATGTACAATTATGTGTGATACTGTAAGAATTCGCATATTGTTTTTGCATTTGTAATGCTATATAAATATTTTTGGTTATTAAAACATTTAACAATATTATCTTCATGATCATAATTAACAGTTGCAACATGCACATGCATGTTTGAACAAGACTCTACAGCCATGTTAGGGGCACTGTGAGGCTGTACTAGGATGTTTTGTAGGTATAATGTTTACGCCATCTTAGTTTAACGTGACCTAATAATGCTGCTAAATGAAAGGTTAAGGAATCACCAAAGATATTAGAATTCATTTGATGGGGACATGGACATCTAACAAATTTATATTTTGCTCAAAAACCACAAATGTCAACCGTATGGTGGTGCTGAAAGAAAAGTCATCAGGATTCATCCTCTGAGAGCAAGAATATCTATACAAAATGTTGCACCAATCCATTAACTAGATGTTGAGATATGTCACAGGGAAAGTGAAAACTTACCAAAATCAGTAGATGGGCACCACGGTCCCAGAGGATTGAATTGCTGCTCTGATCAGTATGTGTATTTACCCTTTTATTCCTGTAATATAGCATATTTTGTAAATTGTTATGTTTATTCTCTTAGCTGAAACTGGACCTTGGATCGGGGGAACAAGTGTTACAATCAGAGAGAGGCACCCAGCTCAACGACCTGGCCTGGCATTCTGTGGAGGTCCGCCATGTGCAGCACAACGTCACTCTGACTGTAGACAAGAACTCTCACACAGGTGTAAAGATGCCAGGCTCCCATCACGATCTTCACGTTTTGGATGGTCTCTTTGTTGGAGGCTCAGGAGGGCTAGACAGACCTTACCTCCCCAGGGACCCAGTTGGCTTCCGAGGCTGCATGAACGATGTCATCTTCAATGAACATGACTTGCTGTCATCATTAAGGCCATATACTGGATTTAAGAATGTCCATGAGGTGTCTTTAGGCTGTAGTCCCCAATTATTTGCAACAGAGGAGGACCCTATCAGCTTCTTCAGCTCCAGGGCTTACATTTCACTTCCAACCTGGAACGCCCAGCAGGAAGCGGTCTTCGAGTGTGTTGTGCACACTTCAGCCAAAGAGGGAATTATCCTGTACAATTCAGCCAGAGAAGGGGACTTTGTGGCTGTGGAGATTCAGGAAGGTTTGCCCATAGCCATTATTGGAAAAGGTGGAACCAAAACAGAACTTCGTTCCCTCACTTTCATCAATGACAGAAAATGGCATTCTATCAAGTTGCATTTCAGTTCCAAAAGCCTCGAGCTAACTGTTGATGGAGAGATGGTGAAAAGCAGCATTAGCTCTCGTTCAAAGGGACTTCAGCTTAAAGGTTATCTTTTCGTTGGAGGAATCGATGATAGCACCAGATCAGAAGTCAGAAAGGTGGGACTTGTCTCTGTGTCTGGAAAGCGTGTTAGAGGGGGTTCCTTTAAAGGATGTTTGAAGAACATTGAAGTCAACAGAGTGAAGACGGGTCTTTCAAATGCTGTAGTCAGCAAGGATATCTCAGTTGGTTGCGAGCCAGAGAAAGTACCAGAACCATTGACCACTGTGAGTCCAACAAGTGCTCCTGGATCCTTCTTTCACTTGGTGACACCAACACCGTCACTTCACGTGTCCACCCTCGCAAGCGGCTTGGACAGAAGATATGGTTCAAATTTTGTGCAGCTCAAAAACCTTGTGATCCAGGAAGGTGGTCGAGCATCTCTCGAGGCCAAACACATCAAGGTACTATTGGACTTCAAGAAGCTTGGCATTCGACAGTCTCAGATCATGTTTCGAATTCGGGAGCAACCAATTCGTGGTCAGATAAGGCTTGATGTCGATCAGGATCAAGAGGAGAACACCTTCAGCATGTTAGACCTTTGGCACGGACGAGTGATGTATATCCATGGAGGCTCTGAGGAACCGGGTGACTTCTTTATGTTTTCAATGTATTCTAGCAGTAGAAAGCAAGTTCCTGATTATCTGAAGGGCAACAAATTGTACCGCTACAATATTACTGTGACACCCACAAACGATGCCCCTGAATTGAGTCTCCCTGAAGGAAATCTCTTTGTCCTGTTGGAGAACTCAAAGAAACGCCTCACCACAGATGTTCTGAAGGCCACAGACATTGATAGCAACTACACCGACCTCGTCTTCTCTGTGCTTGGGAACCTGAATGCTGATGCAGGATATTTGGAAATGGAAAACAACCCTGGCAAGGCAGTGACCTCATTCTCAAATTTTGACTTGGAGGAACTGAGGGTGTACTATGTTCACACAGGAGTTCGAAACTCAAGGATAGTTCTTAGAGTTAGCGATGGGGAAAAGGTCAGCAACACTGTGGTTCTAAGGGTCATGGCTGTAGCGCTGGAGTATAAGATTGAAAACAACACAGGCCTTGATATCGTTCAAGGAGAAACGGCTATAATCGGTTCAAAGCAGCTAGCTGTGCAAACCAATGCTGTGAAACAAGTCGTAGACATCCGGTATGATATCATTGAGCCCCCTCAATATGGACAACTCCAGAGACTTCACTCAAGTGGTGAATGGAGGTCTACTGACTCGTTTTCCCAAAGGCTTCTAGAAAAAGAGCGCCTGAGGTATATTAGCACATTTCAAGAAATCCAGACATCCAATGCCACTGATTACTTTAAGAGCAAAGTTATTGTGGCTGGAAGGGCAACCACTGAAATACTCTTCCCAGTCACTGTAAAGTGGGTAAATTACCACCTGGTAAGGAATGGTATGATAGACATGGATAAAGTTAGAAAAGTGACACTGGACTCGGAGCATCTTTTTGCTACAGCTGAAGGTGTGGCTCTCTCAGAGGATGACCTTTATTTTCGGGTTCTCACCACACCAAAGAAAGGCAAACTCATGCTCGACACCACAGTCTTGTGGAAGAACTCAACCTTCAGCCAAAGAGATGTAACGGATTTAAAAGTACATTACGTGCTAGTCGACAGGCCTTATGAAGATACAAGTGACAGGTTCAAATTTCAGCTGGTTTCCAAACACGCTCACTCACAAAACTATGATTTCCAGTTTTCCATTAAAGCTGATGTCAACAACGTGTTTATGAGAAATGATGGACTCTCACTTCTGGAGGGAGAAAGTAAACTTATCACGAAAGATGATCTTTTTGCAGAAACTTTGAGTACAAAGGAAATACACTACACTGTCATAAGCAGCCCCAAACATGGAAAGCTAGCCCGTATTAGTCAGTCAAATTCCAATGCTAGCTACAGCAACATCTTAACCTTTAGTAATCAGGATATATTAGAGGAACGGATAATGTACATCCATGATGACAGTGAAACAACTCAAGACGAGTTCACTTTCATAGCTTCCATCAATCAAGGGTTCAAATCTTCCATTGCAGAAGATGAAATTGGCTCCAAAGAAGGAATATTTAACATATCTATTCAGCTATTGAATGACCAAAAGCCAGTACGTGTTATTGATAAAGTTTTCCATGTAGTAAGGGATGGACAGAAGTTACTCACTATAGAAGATTTGCGTTATCATGATTCAGACTCTGATTTTGATGATGGGGATTTGATTTACACTCGACGTGGAATCCCGATGGGAGACCTAGTGCTGGTTAATGACACTACTCATCGGTTGTTCCAATTTCGACAGAAGGATTTGGAAGAAAAACGAGTGTTGTTCATTCACAAAGGTGTGAGCCCTGGCAGGTTTGTGCTCTTTGTCTCAGATGGAAAACATTTTATATCAAGCCTTTTAGACATCAGTGCACGTGACCCTTTCTTAAATGTTGCCATCAATACTGGCCTACTGGTTCAGAAGGGCCAATCAGTAACATTTTGCACCAGCAATTTTAGTGTTGTATCAAATTTGGACATCAGAGATGACCATGAAGTAATCTTCAAGTTGGACGAGGCTCCCAAGTATGGAGGACTTTATGGCAATGAAACAAAGGTGGAGTCATTCTCACTCTCTGACTTAAAGGATGGGCTTATCTCCTATAGGCACAATGACAGCAAACATCTGGCAGACTATTTCAACTTAACAGTAAAAGCTAAAGGTCTTCGACTTGCAGTGAGAATCAATGTGAAGGTTTACCTGGAAAGTCATCAGAGGCCACCCATCGTGCAGCATCACAACACCTTACTGGTGGAAGAAGGGAAACCAGTGAAGATCGACGAAACTAAACTAGAGGTCAGTGTTTCATCAGAAAGACAGATTGAGAGTTTTTAATCAATGACATGGAATCTTTCTTTTGGTTTATATAATATGATGGCCATTTTGAAGGCCAGTACCATCCATTTTAATTCATATGGCAAGATCTAGTATTTTATTTGAAGTGTCATTACAGTTTCACATGTTTTTTTGTTCTTTATTATTTGACTAAACCTCTCCTTTACAGACGATAATAATGACAATTTTAATAACAATAGTATGCATTTTTGTGAAACCTGATCACCTAACACTAGTATTGGCTATTAGATAACCTGCATATTGTGGTGTATTTATGGTGTCAGAAGGTAATCTGAACTATAATAAAATCACAATATCACATTAATGTTAAAACAAAAACTAGTTTTCACTGGTTTTTAAGGCTGCTGAAAGTTTTATTTATTTATTTAATTTTTTAAACATTTTACAATGATGCCATGTTAAATTGAGAGCAAAATGAAAACTAAACTTTAGTGACATATGGAACATTTCAAATTTAACCATTGAATATGTTTTCTGATTGTCGCAGGTCACTCACGAGGACAACCTGCCATCTGAGATTGTATTCACAGTCAAGAAAGCCCCGTCTCAAGGCCTTCTCCGGCATTTTGTCGAAGGGGAGAAACGCTACATCGGAACCAAACAGTCTCCTGTCAAGACATTTACCCAAGAGGATGTGAACAGTGGAAACATCCAGTACATGCAGGTGGAGCCCAGCAAAGTCAATGACACTTTCATCCTTGATGCCACCAATGGGATCACTGATGTCAGTGACATTAGAATGTCTGTTGACATCATCCCACGCCTCATCCCTCTTCAGGTCTCTAATTTTACACTGAAAGAGGGCGCCTCCAAGGCACTTACCCAGGATGTGCTCAAAGTCACCAACCGTCACTTTTCAGGAATCAACTTCCTGTACAGTTTGACTGAGCCCCCGCAGCATGGTCACATTGAGCACTCTCGGCACCTTGGTGTGCCCATAACTTCTTTCACCAGGAGGCAGGTGAGATATTCTTACAGACACTCCTTTAGTTTCTTTTCGAAAAAATGATAATAGATTGGCAGTTGGATTGAAGGATAAATAATTTGTCATGCCCATAACTGACAGTGAAGGCACAGAGGTCATGTCTGTTTCTTTTTTTTCTCCCTTTTTTGTAATGATCATTGGCATTACAGATGTGATTTATATTTTGGAGAAGAGGATATTTTCTCATATTTGACCCAAATTTACAGGCATTTTACAATGTTTGTGACCTAAAATGTATTCTTCATGAAATTACGGTATAGCAACATTTAGAATAATTAGCATAGACTGGTCAATTGATGGACAGTAATGTAAGTAAAGTCCTCTGTTTTTTGGATTTTACATTTTACACATGTATTTACACATGGAGTTTTTTCAAATTTGACCCCAATCCACAGGCTTGTTTACAATGTTTGTAACCTAAAATTCATCCTTAATTAAATAACAACATTAAAGGAAAGAAAAAATAGCATAACCCTGCCATGACCTTCTTTTCATCTCACCCTACCCCAGCTGGAATCTCTTGACATTGCCATTTGTTCTGTCATGTTTGTGCTCCTAATTAATTTCTTAAATTTTACAAAAGAGTAATGTGTTAAGGTTTTGTCCCTATATGCATGCTATGACCTAAGTGTCACAAATTAATATTATTGTTTTGTTCTTTGCAGTTTAAATCTCAGGTTCTCCCTAACACTTTACCTGATCTTTAATAAGGTGGAACACGAATTCATCTACTACGTCCATGACAGCAGTGAAACCTTAACAGACAACTTCACTGTGGTGGCCAATGACACAGGCCTTAGGAAGCAGAGTGCAGCCCAGACGGTGTACATCCAGGTTACAGCTGTCAACGATGAGCCTCCTGTTATTACAGCCAACAGGGTCCTCAGGGTGAGTCTGCACCGCCGTTCTATATTTAAACTCTGGATCATTTTTTTTTTTTGTAGCAGGTCTGGCAACATGGCTTACTGTCAGAAAGTTTTCATGTGGGCAGTGTTGCAAGTTGTCATGGCTGGCTGGATGAGAGAAACTATGTTTGCTATGTGGAGGAGGGTCCGGGGGCCTGGCCGCACAGAACAGACATTGACATACATTTGGAGGTGCCTGGGACTTGTAGGACGGTCCGTTAAGGTGTTGAGCTTTCAGTCAAATTCTCTTAGCATTACAATAACACACTGCTTTTTAGTGGGTCGGTTGCAAGAAATGCTGCTTCAGTGAATTGAAGAGGCAGCTGCTATTTTGCATAGTTTGGGTTGACTGGACATCATTTCGATGAATATGAGGGAGTTTAAATTAAATGGAAAATAACCCTCAGGCATTACACAGTTTATTTACTACCTGTCTGTGAAAAGGACTCCTATTTACATTATATTTTGAATATGTCTCTCGTAAAATTGACCCAAGTTGTCATGTGTTGAGCAGTGCTGACTTGTGCTCTGTCAGCTTTAGTGGCTAGAGCTGGGAGAGGTCCAGCTGGAGAGAGAGGCTGAAGTGTAAGTCTCTATTGTCTGTGCAGCTTTGCCCCAAATGCCTCAAATTCCTCTGGGATTCTCCAGACTCAGAGACTGTAAACCTTTCAAAAGTTACTGCACTGAAGGACTTCAGGGAGCCAGTTGATGTAAAGTAGTTTAACTTGGAAACTCAGAGAAAATATTTGAAAAAGAGCTGTTTACAATCTTCGCACTGACAAACATATTGATATTGATGATTTGTGTGACTCAGCTGTGATCAATAGTCATTTTGTCATGTTTTACTATGTTAGGTGGAAAGGTTCTATATTCTCAGTGTCCACAAGGGGTCTCTCTGCCACTGCACTTCATGTTGGGTATCTTATCCTGTGAGTGATTGCTTCTTACAATCACAGAGGTCAGTTGAAGGCCATTATATAATTTATTGGAAAGCTAGTTTTGGAACCACTTTTGATGTTTTCTGAATCACTATTTAGAAAAGACTCAGGGATTATCTTTATACAAGCTTGGCAAATGCTAATGAAACCCCAAGACAACAACACGCACTAACGATCAGTGCAGGAGCAACCAATAATGCCATCACAACGATACACAGCAGCAGTCTGTGCTGGTTTTCTGAGATGAAAACATCGTTTAACCATCAGGATTTTAAAGTGGGACTACAATTCATTAAGTTTTCACATAGATCTGTGAGCAGAGTCACTTAAAGTTTTTTTTTTTTCATATTAGTATTTATCTAACGTGGCCTTAAGCTTAAAACCCTTTTTATTGTGTGCATGTGAGATATAAACCACAAGTTAATTAAAAAACACCATAACAAATATAAATCAATCGAGGTTTGGCCGGCAAGACTCACAGGAATTCAATAAAAGTGGATCAAAGATGTGAAGGGAGGTGAAGCTTGTTGTGTTTAAACTTGATCTCCATCTCCGTCAATAAAGCTGCAGGCGGATGAGCAGCAGACACCCCGTCATGTTTGAGGGATTGATCTCGACCCCGGGTGGGGGTGGGGGGTGGGGCTGTTTTTGCAAATTGATCTCATGTGTCTTTTCTTTGAATTCGATGAGTCACGCTGATGTTGTTCATCAGACAGATCCTGCTGTGACTTCCTGTTAAATGGGGGATTATTGGAGGTGTAGTCATTTCCCAATAGGTGAACACACACTCACACGCGTGGAAAGTGCTCTCATATGGTGTGTGTGTGTGTGTGTGTGTGTGTGTGTGAATATGCCGTTTATGGGTGCTAATTGAAAAGTTACCCCATGCTTCTCTTCCAGTAAGTGACAGCCAAGTGAGAGGCAAGCTGATTTTTTGTCATTTTAGGGGAGTTGAGCATCATTTAGACTCCAGTTTCACCCAATGCTTGGTTTAGTTAAGACACACCCTCAGCTTCTGTGGCTACACAACGCTGCAGCTGTTTTGTGACAGGATATTGTTTAAACTTAATCTTCCCTCGCCCTGCCATTTTCACTTCTGCAGTGTGCAATCACTGACGTTTCTCACTTTAACCAACTTTCAGAGAACAGCTGGTGGGGGATTGCCAATAAACTTGCCAGTGTGTGAACAGTGAACTGTTACTGGGTTCACACCCTTTCTATACAATGCTACATATCCTGTGGCTGCATTGCACTTCGGTGGGACCTGCAAAAAATCATCACATGTGTATGGTACAAAAGAATACACACCAGACCATGAGCTCCAATCAGGGTGAATAATGTGACCAAACAATCATAAATGAATCATATGGAAAACGTGTTTGTTGTGAACTTAAATCTGTTTTTATTTATATTTATCATTAAAAAAATGGCCCAAATGACTACATGTAATGTGAAAGTTGTCCCTCATTATGACAAACCTGCAGATAAATATTAATACTTTACAGTCCCCTCAGTTATACACTCAGGGTCAGCATCTTTTAGCTAATTGCTTTTGTTTTCCAGCACACAGCTTTACTGTTCTGGCAGTAAGTTTTCTGTATCAACTTTATAAATTTGTCGTTGTTAACAACTTGTTTCCATATTGCTCCCAAGTGGCCAAAAAAATCACTAATCCACTTAACTCCAAAAAAGAAAATGCAAACTAATAATTAATTTTACTACATCCAGGTATGACTACCACATGTGAAATAAATTATTAAAAGAAAAGTTGTGCATTAGTTGAAGTTGAAGCATTAGTATGCCTTTTTATATTACTTTATATGTTTTGTAACCGCAGGCATTGACCACAAATACGAATAAGATTTTATCACGGCAGAGATTTTGACATGTGACAGTAGGAAAACCACAGGTGTGAATGATAAAATGAATTCCATTTAGCTGCTTCAGTTTCATGGTCCTGGTATAGTGCGTGCTGGTTCACAGTCATGGCTCTCTGGTACACTTGAATAGAACAGAGCCATTGTTAATGTTCTTAGTAACACCTGTGCTTTTCCTACTATGACAGCTCAAAATGTCTGCAGTGAAAAGGGGGGGATTTCTGTCGCAGCCTTCCAGTAATCACTGTGGAATGCCAACCTGTGTGAGCGACAGTGGCGTGTTACGCAATAGTTGCTCTGTCCTAGAATATAGAAGTTCGTCCTTTGTTGTCAAGTGTCTGCCCGGTTCATTAGTTTTGTGTCAATGACTTCCTCTGTTCTTTCATGTTCGCTCGAGGCTTTTCAATTTTAATGGAAGCAGGAACTTAACTGTGCCTCGCCAACACCGTGCAATGCATCCAACTGTGTTCATGGTCTGCAGGGTTATATTTAGTCCTGAGATGTCCTTCATTTGAATTATATTGTGGAACGTGAAGTGAGTGATGCTCAGTGACATTCTTCCATAGGTTGTTATTGTTATTCAGTCTTTAGGTGGCTCAGTTAGAGGAAGAGAAGCAATTCTGCTTCATTGGGCGATTTGTCGTTTCGTGGAAAATGATGGGGAGAAAAGAAAGGGAGAGAAATGTGAAATTGCCTTGGAGCTGAACTCACACCCACAGCATCCTGGGTCCATTGTATGTGGTGATGAATGACAAGGACACATCAGCTGTTTCTGTTGGCCTTTTATGTGTCTCGCTTTTCAGTTGCATCATATCTGTGCAGAGAATAGGCGTTACATAGCTGCTTTTAATTCATGAATTAAACCTGTTCTATCCTACAGACAACTTTTATTAAATATTTCTCTCCCAGAACACATGGACATGAGGGTTTATTCAATTCAAATGATCATTCATTCGTTCATTCTGTCTATCGAAATAAATGTCAGACTCTCATTTAACTATCAAATACTGTTAGCTTCTACATCATGAGTCATGTCAAACAAAACGTCTCTCTTCCCATGATCCTGGACGTCTATATTTACATGTAGATAACAGACGGGACATTTTGTGTCCAGGTATGGGTGTCCTCAGTGACGGAGATCAGCCCGGGCGATCTGAGAGCGCAGGACCTGGACACCCCCCCAGAGGAGCTACACTTCATGGTGACGCCACCCAGCAACGGACACCTGGCCCTGAAGAGTGCCCCCATGAAGGCAGTCCTCAACTTCACCCAGGCACACATAGACCAGGGACAGCTACTACTGGTTCACAAAGGTAAAATCAGTTATTCTATCACCTACTGAAGTATGAACAAGGCACGGTACGGAAAGGTTTTTCAATAAGACAGAAATATTGCGTTTGATTTAATCTTTATTTCTTATTCTTTCTTATTTCTTCTTTATTAACTTGTATATCATTTAACAGACAAAAGAAGTGCAACTGGTGGTCAGGAAGCCATAGAATTATACAGTGAACCTCCACCCAAATTACCCCAAAATATAATATAAAAAACAAATTGGTAAAATAATGAGTGACGTGTAAATATGACTACAATAATAAAAACAGGCCTCTGTTTATGTGGAAATGGCCACTGAAGAAGAAAAGACTGTTGCCATATAAATAATGCTGGCCGATAATTCAGTATTTATTATCATTTATCGACTTTCACTAGATTTGTATTTTGATAATATGGTCAAATTACGTTATCAATCTGTTGACAAAATGAATGATTCCAAACAAATTGTAATAATAATAACTTACAATAGGAGATACTTGATGCTGTCCAGGTCCATTAACAAGTACTATAATGTATATCATTAACAGAAAATGATTATTTTTAATATTATGACATTGATTTCCATCATATTGCCAAGTCCTAAACTTAATCTGTAATTCATTGGTTCAAATGTTCACCTGCAATGTTGGATTTAAAGCAGTAATTCCAAATGTAATTCATCTGTGTTTCTGATTCAAGATAACTAGTTTTTGCTTGTTCCTTTTGCTTCCACTAGAAGATGCTGTTGACAATTCCTACTTGTTGGATTTGCTTTCTACTTGTGTCAACTCACAGTGAATCATAGTCATCAGCAGGAACAATGTACAACTTCCTTCAATAGCCGTTAAATTATTTGCATCAATGATACAGACAGACTGGACTGAAAGCCAGGTCGGAGGTGACAAAACTTCATAGACTACAAACTCTGATGTAAATAAGGTCTGTCAACATTTGATAGTGTCAGTCTCAGATCAGGTTTCTGCTTACTGTTCTGATTCCTATCTACTTTTTTCTTTGCCTGTACTTGTAATTGCTGTAATAATTGTGTGCAAGGGACTCGCCCCACCCTATACATATAGTACAGACAATACTTTTTTTTTTATTCCCTAGAATAATTTTTAGCTTGTATGGCAGTTTTTGCAGTTCTTGAGACCAGGATCAGGAATGCTGATTATATACTTTTTTTATGTGTATTCTGCAGAAACCAGATGCAGCATATTTGTAAATTTGCTCCAACAACATGCACTCTAAAAGCTAAGACACAGATGTTCTTTATTCACTCCAGCAGACAGAATCTAACAGCTTGTCATTGCATGTCCAGGTGCCATGTCTGGAGGATTCAACTTCCAAGTCAACGATGGTGTGAACTTCACTCCCAGACAGATCTTCAGCATCACTGCCAGAGCCTTAGTTCTCAGTTTAGAGAAAAACCATCCACTCAAGGTGTTTCCAGGTAAATCGCCCTCTGAGTAGAGTCTTATCATTAAAAGATAAGGCTGTCATTATTCTATATTTTTATTATTGTCAACAAATCTCAAGGAAAAAAACTAAACAAACAATGTGCTAGTTCATCTCCTAATGTTTTTCCTCTTCCCTGCTCTGTGGCGCTCAGCTCCCATACATAAAACAAATATATATAGTTAGATTTTTTTTATTTTTAAAGATAAAGTAATTTCCTTAAACATATGGGCACTGTAGCTTTTGACAAATGATACTCAAACTGGAATAATTTGTGGATTTGGTAGGAGACTATTATTAGGGACTATTTTCAGCTGTAAATGAATACACATTTGGTTCTCTAGTGAGTATTTACAGCAGGACGGTGTTTGTGAGAGTGACTTAGAATAAACTACAGCGCAGTGGTCACTAATGTGTTTTCTGGCAACAATGGAGCTTTATGGCACAGAGGAATAAGATATATCAGGCTTTGGCTACAAAGAAAATAGGTGTTAGTAGATCCTTTTACTGTACTGTATGTCTTCCAAAGCAGCATCTAGATTTTCACTGGTTTCATAGAACAAACCAAGTCTTTATCTTTTTTCTCACAATATGAGATCACAATAGTTTTGGAATTATAATTTTTCTTCCATAGGCTTTTGTGTCAAGATGAAACTACACACCTGCTTCCTAAAAATGAACTGAAACATGTTTTTCTTTGTAGTACTATTAATATCCACTGATTTCCTCTTTTTGTTTCTTTTTATAAGGGATCAGTTGAAGATTTTAGGTGTGTGTGATACCTTGTTCTCTCTTAGCTGTATTTTAAAAGACTTAACCTGCTTATATGTTCAGCCTGACTATAATCTCTGCCCAAAATCCCATTAGTAAAACAATTCATCACCTTTCCAACAGCCAAGTTATTACTTTAACCAAATACCAGACTAGTGAATCAGCTGCTGCCATTGCTTAATGTTTTGATATCCAGCACGCTACTTTTAATACTCAGGAGCTAAACACATTTCAACATTTTCTGATATTTCCACTGGTCTGGTTTGCGAGTTAGAAGGAAAGGATATTGTGAGGGCAGTGAACAGCCAACTGGCACGCTCTGCTGAGATTCCCAGCCACAGGGTGAGTGGGTACTTGAAAAGCTGTGCCACTGTCTGTCTGAGGCAGCCCTGTTTGTGCTTTGTGCCAGGCGGGGCGGGCAGGCGGGTGGGAGAGGGGCGCGGGGGGGGTGGGGGTGGGGGGGGGGGGGGAGCTTTAACTGACAATGAAGGGTTTTGATGGGGTGAGGGGTGACATGAAACACTTTCCCACTGTGGAGGTGAGATTTTCTTCTTTCTCGCAAAGTCCTCAAACGTCTGGGTACTCTTTGTAAAACTGTGCAAAGGCTCCTCACTAAATGGTTGCATATGCCTCATTAAGAAATCAGTGTTTACTTGAAAACGTTCTGACAGTGAGTCAGTTGACTGCAAATACCACACAAGACTTGCTAGAGTGATTATTTGCATAAAGAATTGTACTTATAATTCTGTCAAGCTTGTCTTGAATACACAAAGCTAATTATTTAATGCAATGTATTGTTGCTGTTACATGGCCAAAGTGGGACTATAAGGACTGTTTTACAATACAAAATATATGGGGATATCATTTTAAATATGGGGATAACTAAGGGTGTGGGTCGGCACGTCTTCCTTTCAGGCCACAGCCACGACATCCTTCCCACAGCCAAAGCTGTTCAATCAAAGACTCTAAAAGCTCTTTTGATGGAGTACAATGTGCCTTAATGATACTCTAATATGGATTCTCTCAGTTCAAAATTGCTGTATTCCTTTAATCCTATATGTTTTCTATATACCATCATCACAAAAGCTGCACAAACATCTGGTAATATAGAAAACCCCTTCTTGTACAGATTAGATTTACAGATTAGTTGTCTCTCCCTCTCCCTCTTCCTCTAAGAGAGAAATTTCCCATGAGGAGACAGACATGGATGGTGGAAGTGCTCACGACAAGTGATGAATGAATTTCACTGTGCTTCGACCCCTCTTTCCCTCTATCGTTGCCTTCCATCACTTATCAGCACTCCTTTTTTTATTTTTTAGGATCCTCTTCACAATGGCAGCATAGCTATGGAAATCTATGTAACTCGTCTTCAGAAGAAAAGAAGCTCTCAGTAGTCATTTCCTGTCATCACACTCAGGAGATGTTTCTCTTTACATTTTCCCCAAGTGGAAGATTTCCTTGCCTGCAAGGAGCTGATCCACTTTTAATTTCTTGTTTGGATTTCATGTAACACCCCGCACTGCAGTGGGACCGTGCTGTAAAAAGTCTGTGATGTCTGCAGTGCAGCTTTAATTTGACACATCAAAGGACTCCCATCAGTCTATTTCAGAGCTTGTTTTGCATAATTTGGAGTCAAAAAGATGTGAAACGCTTCCAGAGGGGAAAACTTGCAACACTAGATGAGCTACTCAAGAGTTTTAGCAGTGTGGTCAAAGCTTAACTGAATACCAGACAAGAAAAACACATTTTCTTTTCCAGATAAAGTTACATGATAAATTTTCCAGCCAATTTTTCTGTAATGTTACTAATTCAATGTCACGTCTTTCCTCAAGGCTCTTCTACAACAATCACAAATCGGGATTTACAAGCAGTGACCAATGACGTCAGCAACTCCTCGAACCGCACTATTACGTTCAGTGTGATTCGTCATCCTAAACTAGGGCGTCTGGCGATGAAGCAGTCTGATAATTCAACAGTGGACATTTCCACTTTCACACAAGACATGGTGAGTGAAGAACTGGAGATCATATCAACACTTTGTTCACATTTTAAGAATATTTTAAAATGAAATACCACGAATATGAACCAGTTTAAGATGAAATATTAGGGTTCCTCCTTTCATGTGGAAAGTTGCCAGATTTCCATGTCATGAATAATAGATATTCTGCATCCTCATTCAGGAAATTGACTTTGCACTTCTTTAGCTGAATGGAACATGTAAGGCTTTTATGCAATCAATTATTTCTTACAACACCGTTAAATATGTGATGCTCTGTACTTTATTTACTGAGCAAAGCAGATTTAAATGAATAATGAAATCTTATACATACTGAAGTAATGTCTTTTCAGAATGGTGAAGAATTATTGTGGCCACTGAACTGTTTATACAGTTGTTAAAATCATCGGTTCACTGTAGGGGCTCCTGATCTGCATGTTGTGCTAATGTGTTGATGTGAATGTATGCTGGATTGTGGTTTGACTGAGGATCTGTGGTGTTTTTGTACCTCAGGTGGACAGGAAAGAGGTTGTGTACATTCAAACCCCCGTCGAGTCAGTGGGCTGGGAAGCCATGGACTCCATGACCTTCTCTGTTGCATCACCACCTACTTCTCTGGACAGCCAGACCTTCAAAATAGATATTTCTTATGAGAATACTGGACCTGAACACAACACAGTCTTGCTTGCAAACAAAGGTATGAAGAGTTGACAGTCACACGTTTGGTTTTATAAGGCTGTACAGTGGTGTTTTGAGATGTTTAGCAATGTTGTGCTTGGTGATTAACGTAGTGTGTGCTTGGTGCTAGGTGCTGAGGTAACAGAAGGTGAGAGTGTCATCATTGATGAATCCAAGCTGGATGCCACTAATCTGATGTCCAAGCTGCCAACACCTCAGCGGAGCTCCCATGAGGTGTGGTTTCAGGTGACATCTCTGCCTCAGCATGGTGTCATAGTGGTGGGTGAGAGAAACCTCACGAAGGAGAAACCTAACTTTTCCCAGTTCATCGTTAACAAATACGGTATCACCTACAAGCACGACAACTCAGAGACAACTCACGACTCTTTTGCATTCAGTGTATGGCTAAATCCTAAGGGTAAAACCGCGCAACGCCCTCAAGATGACATTGATGTTGTTGAGGAGTGTTTTAATATTACAATCACACCTGTAAATGATCAGCCTCCTTTGCTAAAAACCAAAGCTCCAAGTCTGAGGGTGGTACAAGGAGATACTATAGCCCTCAGGCCTGAGAATCTGAAAGTTGAAGACTTAGACAATCCTCCTGATGATATTAAGTTCTCTGTCATTAGTAAACCAAACAATGGTTACCTAGCTCTTGAAAGAAGTTTCAATGAGTCGATAGTGGCCTTCACTCAAGCCCAAATTAATAACGGAAGTGTCTATTTCATCCATGATGGAAGCGCTGTCTCTGGGGTGTTCTACTTCAGTGTTACAGATGGCCATCATAAACCAATATATAAACTTTTTAACCTAGAAGTGACAAAAATCACCATTTCTCTGGTCAACAACTCTGGATTGACATTGGATCAAGGCAAGACTTCAGTATCACTGACCCAGAACAACCTTGCTGCTGAGACCAATGGGAGAAACATCACCATTCACTACAATATTACAAGGCCTCCGAGGTTTGGCAAACTTCTGAAGGATAACCAAGAGGTTACACAGTTCAAACAGGAGGACCTCCACTCTGGACGGTTGTCCTACCATATGATCTCCTTTTCCTCCACGGAAGACAGCTTTGAGTACACTGCCTTCACTTCTGAGGCAAAGCTGACTGGCCAAGTGCTTAACATAACTGTCAGACCCTTGATCCAGATTGGCAAAGGTTTGAGGATTCCCAATGGGATTGCTTTTAAACTCAACACTAACTTTCTTAATGCATCTGAACTGGCTAATATCAGTGATAGTGACCCTGTATTTGAAATTATCTCCCATCCTAAGTATGGGAAGGTTGTTGGGACAAAACCTAAAATATCTAGGAAAGCAGTTCCAATTGAGTCCTTCACCTTTCAGGGGGTCATACAAGAGAAGGTAGCCTTGGAGCTGAATGCCAACATGACTGGAGTTCAAGAGCTAAATGACTCACTGGTGTTTGTACTGAAAGCTGATAACATCCAACCTGCCAAAGGGGAGTTCCACTTTACAGTTGTGCCATATCATCCAGCATTTTTTCCAACCACAAAGAGTCCTGTTCCAACCACATCATCTGTTCCGCAGACACCAATACAGACTTCCAGAAATGAAACTGCTTCGCCAGTCCTGTCTACAGCTTTCCTCTCCACCCAGCAACCAAGCAAAAACCAGCAAAGGTTCAAGGGGCGCAACCGCTGGGGAAACTCCAACAAAACTAGCATTTTTAGTACGACTCTTGGCAAACCAACGCATGGAACAGAGGATTTTCCCTTCAGGAACACACCAGTTCGTGTGGAGTCCTACCCTCAAAAAACCTCCAGTCCGCTCCTGGTTATCTTACCACTGCTGGCCCTGCTGCTGCTTGTAATCATCTTTGTAGTCCTGGTTGTCTTTCTTCGACACAACAGGCAAAGGAAGCAGAGCACTGCTGCATCAAAGGAGCCGCCCTCCACTGGTCTTCCAAGCAGGCAGCCCTACCACGGTCAAACCCAGAGGAGCACAACAGTTCCCACCGTGACTGTCACTCCATTAAACCACACCTGCTCGGGTATCCCTGTGCTTGATCAATTATTGACACCACACCAGGGCTCAGCTTATAACACCATTGATTCAAACATGCTCATAAGTTCATGGAGTAATGGTTCTCCTTCGTCATCTTCCCAAATTATTCAAACCGCCACTCCCACTCTGCAGAAGAATCAGTACTGGGTATGATCTTCCACAAACCAACTTGTAGCCAAATGTGTTGGAGAATACTGTTACAGGTTTTAACAACAAATTAAAATGTGGTTTTGTGATAATTATTACCGGTTGCAAGTTACTAGCTTAAAGCTGCATTAATTAATAATTATGTATTAATTCTGAATCAAGTTCCATGTGTAAGGTTTCACTTGTATTAACTTGACTCGGCTTAATTATCACCTGACTGCACCTTTATGGAGCCTTTTAGCCTTTAGCTCGTCAGTATATGGTTCAGTTTTCATCACTCTCATGCTCATGAGCCCCATTTCCGGCAGCAGCACGCAGCAATAACCTAATGGCAACCAGACAGTTATCAACAATCTAAGGAAGAAAATCAAATATTTAGCAAGCTAAAGACTAACATTTTGTTTTTAAAAATTGGTGGAGGCTAAGAGGTTTCCATATTTCTAGAAACACCACTCCAATGGGATGATAATGTTGCTTTGTGTCTGCTGGACTTGATGAGCCGTAACACTTGATGTCAAGGCTGTGTCTGTAGGCAAATGTTTGAGTTTGTCTGCCCCCTAGTGGCCAAAAGGTCGATTTGTGCAGCTTTAACCCTTGTGCTGCCCTCTGGAGGAGACACTGGGTAAAGACAATGGGCCACTGGGTCAAAATGACCCGCAAGGTAGCACAAGGGTTAAGGTTGGATAAAGAAGAAAACCACTATGACCAGAGACCTTTGGCGATACATTAATCATCGTTAGGACATCTTTGGTGTTTGTTTGAGTCGTACGATTTACTGAAACACTGGTTTACAATCCAACTCCAAACAATGCTGTATATTGAGTTGATGGAACAGACTTTGTTCACTTGAGCATTTACAAAGCGGTCATCATTGTGGTAAATGTATGTTTAGTGTATGTTTAATCACACATTGTTATCTGGTCCTCATGCACGTTGAAGTCTCTTCCATTATGGGTTATGATCATCAGAGTGGAAAATTATGCTAATAACAGCATGGAACTGTGAATTTCTATGACTGACACTGGCACAAAGATGTCTTGTCTAAGCATTTCAATTGATTGTGCAGATTTTATATTGTTGTTATGTATTATATATTATAGTATATTAACTTTTTGTAACTCAGGTATTTTAACACTCATTTACTTCATGTTACCTTTAATGAGGGTTGTGTGTATTGTCAATAATTGAGGTCTTTCTTTAACATTACATGATTGAAAATTATAAAATTGACAATTTTGTCACAAATGCTTCCCAGCATGGGTATATATTGAAATGGGACATTGAAATGGTTGGTTTTGTACCATTATTAAAACGTTTTGGGTTTTATTTCCTTTCTATTTTTAGCGCTGATCAAATAACACTGGTGAAAATGTGAGCACTGTTTTTAATGTTTTTTATTTTAATATGCACAGTATTTATATATTTTCAAAAGACATGCATGAAAAATCAAGGCACTGATCTTAAAAATTACACTCGTCTGCATTGTATTCTATTCACCCTCACCTCAGTGATTAAAATTGAAATAGTAGGTGTGTTCTATAATCTCTTCACTGGTTCTTGGACAGTTGAATAGATTGGGTTCCACCTTCTTTTAAGGAGACTGAGACTGAGCAGCAAAGGCTAGAGACTTGTCCGTCTCTTGCTTATTGGAGCAGCAATTTGTGGCACAAGGAGTTCATCTTCAAAAACACTGACAGGTCTTTTCTAGACAAATTACAAGAAACTGAATTTCTTTGACTGAAATGAGTGCTGGTATTTATATGAATTATTTAACACTGATAAGCCTGTTGTGTCCTCAGATTCTTGACATTATCTACTGTGGGCCTAGGTTGTTTGACACTGTAATGATGCATCTACTGTAAACGAGAGTGCGAAGGTACTGTTCTGACATGGCAAGCTATGGGAAATGAGGAATTGCTGAAACCACTGTAAACTTTTATGTGTATGAAATAATTTTGTACTAAAGAGAAATGTGTCTATCCAGTGTATTGCAGTCTCATCTGAATTATGTAACCCGAAGTGTCACGTTTATTTATACCCTATTTTTAATAAACCACTTGCAAAGAATTCGTTCCTGCTATCGTACAGCAGCACAATCATACTGTGTGTGTGCGTGTATACCCTGTGCAGGCTTGGAGGAGATACTAACAAGATTTATTAGTGTGCAAATTATCCCCTATTTCTTCTACTTAAATGAGTTTTTGGCAGTTGTCTCTATCACTATAATTTGAACTGTACTTGCCGCCTGTTGCCCTCCTCCTAATGGTGCTATACCCATTGCAACGAAAGATATGTTGCACCAGAGGACCAATTACAAAAAGATTGATTATAATCATCACTTCTCCCAGTTTCCTGCAATTGCTTTAATTGTGGTTTTCTCACATCCCAAAACAATAAAATCAGCGGGACTTTGTCACATGATCTGCACAGAGTTGTGTGTTTTCCATCTCAATAGGAAATGTGTCATTGCCAAAGCAAATGCCCTCTAAAAAAGCTCAGTGGATACCCAGACGATAAACATGTAATGTGATTTGGAAAAGCACAAAGATCTTTTTCTGCAGCTGAAGCTCCACTGCTGTGACTCAGTCCACATGACTGATGGTATCATGCGAAGAAAGCAATTACTTGTTTTCCTGACCCCAAACACACTAAATGCTAGGGACATTAAGGATGTGGCTCACATGCACCCAGGTGTTAATTAAAGATTACAGTGAGCTCATGAAGAACGCAAACTGTTTCACCAAAAAATGCACCCAGTTCAGGATCCGTACACAATCAGCGCTCTTGTGCTGAATGGTTGTGTTGACAGTAAGTGAGATGATAGGAGTGGTGAGTAATGGCATCACATGTGAGTTGCAAACTTAGCACAATGATGTCAAGCCACAGAGTCCACCAACAGGAACATCACTGCTTGTTAAGCACAAGATTGTCATTTAAAGGAAATCCAACACAAATCAGGATGCGCATTATCAAATTCTTCAGTTTATCATTGAGACCTGCGCGTGCAGAGTCCGTAGTCTGACACGCAGGAAAAGATCAACTGAACCGGCAAAAATAGAAAATGTACTAAACATGGAACAAGCACTGCACTGATACAACTGGTGGTGGTAGAATGAGACCCATTAGTGAACTGGTAAAAGATGCAGCTCTCTGTCTCCAGGTGTTGTGATCAATGACGTCTGTTTGCCAGGTTAGAGAAACAACCAAGCCAATCAAAGCTTTGTTGGCTGGTTAAAGAAAACAGGCAGATTATGGGGCTATCCCTTCTCAGAACATTTGAGATAAAAAAAACTGATGATGATAATATGACACAAACTGAAACCACAGTATTAGAAGGAGGTTTGAAAAATAGAATAGAATATGAGTGTTTCAGCTTTTTAATATAGACAAAAGAGGGGCATTTTCCGATTGAAGCAGGACTGAGATATTTTGGATCTCCCACTCCCTCCTTCACACGTAAAAACAAAGTGCTTTCCTGTACTTCCCCAGTCTGAATCTAAACTGAGTTCCAACCAAAATTGTTTATATGTGACAAAAACAACTCCGCCTGAGTGCTTCCAAGTGAAATCATTCACACATGTCCACTCAATCGCATTCACTCACATCCTCAGTGAGACCATCCGCAACTGCTGCACATGATGAGATTGCATGTTTGTGTTTAGGAATGCTTATGATCTGAAAGACTGAACTAAGATTATCCAGAGACTACAACAAGCCAGCTCACACTCTATTTATTGCCTGAAATAATTTACAGAGATGCATGGTTTGTTTTCCATGGCATGACAGATTTACAGTCGTTTGTCTAGTGGAGTATAACAGGCTGTACAAAAGGATACAGAGGCAAAAGTGAAGAAGATTAGATACAAATCCAACATTTAACGGTGACATTTTTAGAGTGCTATTATTATTTGCATCGTGTACATTGATAAATTAGAAAACTGTAAATTACACTCATCCAGATTTTCACAGAATTGGCATTCAGCATGACTGCCATGAATAAACATCAAATTATAGTCTCAAAAAGAGGAAACTAGTGTAAGGAAAACGCTGACATCATGGTATTTAGAGTTACAAAATGTGGATGTCTGGCAGGAACTGGTCACATGGTGGTAACTCAGAGCAGTCAGACCTTAAATTAACATTACGCTAGCTGTCTGCAATGTTGCCCCGGGCACAGTTTTCAGTCCACCCTTTAAATTGTGATATTGAGATTCAAAAGCGAGCTAATACAGGTTACAATACAACCGCTACAAAGTATGTGTGAGAGAAAGAGAGATAATTAGTCTGGATGCGTTCTTGCCCTCCGATATCGATCATCGTAATTTAAGGGTTGGTAATTGTGGGGCAGAGGGTTACAGAACAATAGCACCCTACAAGACAAGACTAAAAGAGACAAAGCAGTCTTGGCTCGTTTCGGTTTAATAAGGTTCCACGCAGACAAATCCAGATGGTTAATTGAATCACTTCGACCGCAAGTTGCCTTTTACAAAGACCATGTTTCACTTCTAAAAAGACTCCATTTTCTCTCTCTCGTCTCATAAACTATTGCGAGAAGAATAATGTCTGTGCAGTTGAAGTGGCACTAACACATCATCCGCAAAGTGTCATTTGGTTTATTCATAAAAGCTAATCAAGGCACGTAAAATACTGCAAAGGGTTTCAGAATGTAGCGTGCTGGTGTCGAAAGGCATGGCGGTTGCCTTTTAGGAGAAAGCACTGTCGCAACTCTGCAATCTAGTTTCTTTTTCTTTCTTCCCAGAGCTCTTTACCCAAGTGGCATCGGTATCAGCCGCTGTTTTATTTGCTGCTGAACTGGGTCCTTGTGCAGTTCTCATCTGCTGGGGGAAAGGATTAGCTGCTTGAATCATTGACATGCTTTTCTCTGGGTTTTGGCGGTGAGCAGCTGAGCTTTCTTTCTGCTCTGCACATGGCCGACGTGATCTGAAATGACACCAAAAAGAAACAGGTCATTCAAATTTTCAAATATTAATATTAAAACTATGATATTTAGTCATGTAATATAAGGGTCTCTTGGGGTGGCTTTTCCGGTGGTAATGGTCCTTTGCCAGTTTTCCCTCATTTATCATTTTTGGGACTTTTTTTGATAAATGGTATATGACAGCAATATCTAGCGTACACTGAATCTTTACTTCCATTAGCTATTCAGATGAATATTCAGTATAGCAAATTACAAATCCGATTTGTGGTCTTTTGTTTCATTTCAGCTAACAATATTGGACACATCCTGGACTAAGTTGTTTTGTTGAAGTATATTTTACAACATGCTCCAAATATTGTTTTTTTTCTGCTGCAAACTGAAGCCAACTTTTTAGCCATTTTGTCTTAATGCTTGCATTTTGAATTTGTAACTACATTTTGAACATAAAGGCTCATCTGGTTTTGACCCTGTCGATGTTTCATGCTGCAATGCCGCCTTGCATGCTAGAAAAACAGTAGTATTTAATAATTTCCTTTAAACCTGAGTCACATAAAAAACATCTTAATCTTAATCAGGGTTTGGAACTGGTTTGCCATAAATGCAACATAACTTTGCACTCACTGCGTGCAGCTGCTCGTTTTTATTGTTTTCACCCGCGCCGCTCAGACAGTCTGAGTTCCCCGCTGCAAACACATACACAAGGACACGTGTAGTGAACTCCCACGTGCCCCCCTGACCATTGATTTGAAAACATCCCGTGAATTGCAGCCAATAGATTCAACCACAGTGGGATCATAAACAGACATGGTGATGTGCTCTCCCCGACGCCCTGCAGTCCCACTTGAAGCACATTCCCATCGTTTAATCATCACTGTTGCTCGTCAGTATTGAGTGGAACGAACGAGGAGCGATCGGATGCACTAGGACTATTGACATGTTGACATGTGAGAAGGATCATGAGCCACAATCCAATCCCCAGTGACACTAGCACGTGGAACTATACCGACCCACACATTTCGTGAACGCACAAATGTTGACATTAATCTTGATTATCTGTGAATCAGTGATCAGCTTGTGTGTGCGTGGATACTGTAAGAGAGGTCAGACCACCAGCAAGTCCATGTCAGCTGGTATATTTGATGACTGTGGCCGACTGTGGTCTGCGGGTTGCAGTGGACAAAGAGGGTGGTTAGCTGGTCAGCACAGTGTGTGTGTGTGTTGAAGAGAGAGAGTGAGCGTGTGCTTGACTATAGGTTGTATGTGTGTGTGTGGGGGGTCTGTTTCCTTTTTTTGATATGCATGAGGACAAGTAAGTCACATGGAGAGAAAGATTCCTCTGAAGTAAGTGACATTTTGCTGGTCTCACCTTCCTTAAGAGGCAAGTTTTGCGGTTAAAATGTACAAACTCTAAGCGAACGCAAACACCCTGCCCCTGTACGTTGGTGTCACGATAAAAACACCGCGGAAATATCCTGCACTTTAAGTGGGCAGAGGTTCTGGTTAGTCTTTGCTCATCCAATTTCGGATTTGTACGTGTTACGTGACCTTTTTGCAAGTCTTGACTCAACTAGTCATTCTGATTTAGATTATCAAATAGCTCAAATTCTAATTTAATTTCAGCAAATGCAGCTTGAATACAGAGATGTTTCCTGCAAGGATCCTCACATTTCATCTGATTTCGGGACTGATGGCCTTGATAGGTAGCCTGCTCTTTACCGCCAACCTACCACCACACTGTTTACTTTGAAATCAAGACAATACTCGGATGCCTTGGATGTATGATTGACAGACAATGACATTTAGTGGTTCTATCCCTGAGGGAGAAAATAATTGTGTGAGTGAGAGAAGTGGCCTCTTCCGTAGTTGTTCTTGCTTGTTTATTGTAATTAGAGCTATAAATGAAACTCTCTGATGGGGGAGGGGAGAATACACATTGGGCCACAAAGAAAAATGTGTGTGTGTGTGTGTGTGTCTATCTTGGAGAGAAGCCAGAGAGGTGGGGGTGGGAGGGCAGTCAGCGTTTTTCAGACTACATGAATGAGGCCCCACCGGAGTGAGCTTCCTGTGTGAGCGCTATAAAAACAAAACCGGGGCTAAAGAATGCCGAGTGCTCCCACATTCCTGAGCATTCTGCCAGGTACAGGACACACAGCATGTCATCCTCTCTTTCCTTGAATACATAGGAAAATAAAACAATTCCCATGATGCATTTCCATTGGATTGAAAACGAGAAAACACACAAATGGACGTCTCTAAAGCTCAAAGCTGTACTTGTAACATGTTTTTTTTTTATCCAAGACTAAGTGTTTCGAGCTCTGCTGGCGGTCCGTAGAGACTATCGTGTTCATTACATCCCACAATACAAACATGTTGCACAGAACAGGCAAGTAATAGGTTATATTTCTTTTCTTAGAACCCAGTCAGTTATGTGGCCGAAAAGTTTTCCTAAATTGGACCTGGTTCAAACAAGTGTATCAAGTTCACCCTCAGAGGACTAGATATCAACAGCAAATGTATTTGAAATCTGTTTTTGTCTATTTTTGAAAGAAAACATTGTTAGTAAGGGAATAATTCAGCAGTGGAGAAAGTGATAGAGACAAACGAGCAAAAAAAGTCATTTAAAAATAGAGACTAGTAGACAACTTTACTTTTATTCTGCAGTTTCCTGTAACACTGACAATGGGTGCAACTTTGGCAGGATGTTTCATCTTTCCAGTAGCATATAATCCCAGAGGTAAAGGCTGTGTTTCTTCTGCTATTTCAAACCATAGCCACCTACCAAAACTGTCATGTACTGTATTTATTCTAAGTCAGATTAAGCCCAGTGCAAATGTGATTTTTAGCCTAAAATAATGTTTTATGAGCAGGGTGTAGCATGTCTAAGCCTTTTTTTCAGTACCAAGGGCGTTGTCCCCAGGCAGGGTCCTGCTGTGCTGAGATGATCTCACAGGAGCTGCTGACCAGGCCAAGAGATGTGCTCTTAATGCCACTATTGTCATTATCTAATGTGGGTTTGACTTAAGAAAAATAGTTTCACAGGATATAATGCTTTACATTACAGCCTGCATACCCTGTAGTTACCGTGTAACTAAATGATGTGCATTATACCAACAATATGAGAGCAGTTTGTTTCAAATTGACTTGACAACATTACTCAAAATCAACAAAATATTACGGAATAAACCCAATGACTGATATTCCCTGAGTGTAGAGTGTAAAGTGCACTTAAGGGGTGAGCAGTGAACCTCCGCAATGTGCAATCTGACCCCTTGGGAGTGACACAAGTGCTTGTTAGACTTATTTAAGTTTCAGCTTGATACTCACACCGGAACACACTGCACCTACCACACTGTCGGGTTCTTTCAGGTTCTTTTACAAACATGACAGAGTTTAAACATGTCAGTGGTGAGCGAGCGACAGCAGAAGGAAGATCGCTGATGCAGTCTTTGTTTTAAAAGGCAGGAACATGTTTGATCTCACACAACCACCTGCCGTCATAAGATAACCACACTTACACAGTTGCATGAACGCAGCGCTCACAGAAAAGAACCTCTGTGGAGACACGGGACATGAAACACGTGTCAAATGTGACTTGTTGTTTTTTTTGTGTTTTTGTGTAAAGCATGACACACGTTGAAGTGGCGATCGTCACCTCCTATTTGACTTTCCAGTTAGGCTTCATACAATGTAGTAATGTTAAGGAGATTAAGAAAAAGTGAAACTGTAATGAAAGGTTCCCGGGGGACCAACTTAAAACAAGTCTCAGTTGGTGGCCACTTAACACACGCTTCCTCACACACATGCACGCTGTTTTTCATGAAGGGATTGTGCCGCCGGGGCTGTAAAGTGAAGCCGGTACTGGAGGGAGTTACTCTGTGTTTTTTCCACAGAGAATGAGAATCTGTTCAGCCCAGAGCCTCGGTGCTCAGCGTCCTCTCTGCTCCTGAGTCCGTCAGCTGTGTCAGGACAGGGTGTCCCCTCGGCCTCGATCGGCCCAGACTCTGATCAAAGGCCAGTACAGACCCGGCTGTAACTGAAAACAGGTCCAGCCGGGCAAGATCCCCTTCCAGCAGGAATATGCTGAGTGCAGGCAAACGCCTCACATTCCAAAAGCATGAACTCTTCAAAAATAAATAAAGAAGAAGAAAAATCAGACAGAATAAAAAGTTTGAAGTTTGCTTCCGCCTTACATGTGCAGACGAAGACGGTGTCTGCATGGCATGATTGTATCTGTCTCAGCAACTGCGCACAGTCGACCTGCATGTTATTATTTCATGAGATCATTGTGAAGGTTTAGAAAAAAGCTAAAATCCCTGAAATGGGATCATAGTGTTGTAAGGAACCATTTGAACGACCATGCAAGCCACAATTAAGCCTGAAGCAACACAGTGCTGTAATGTAAATAAGCATGCCTTTTTTTCCACATTATAAAATATTATGTGCATTCTGACTTCTGGTTTATGTCCATTGTTTTTTTGTTTTTTTACCAAAATCCTGCAATATATTTAACACTCCCATTACTTTCATTATTTAAATTACAGTCTGATTATTATGGAAATAATTTGACATTTTGGAAAATACACTTTTTTTTCTGTCTCGCTTTGAATGAGACAAAAAGATCAGCACCACTTTCATGTCCGTGTGTGGTAAAAAAGTGTTTAATCTGGCTCATCATCTGGCGAGGCGCTTTGGTGGCCAATCAGATACATGCAGGCGCACGTCCCCGGCGAAATACTTCGTAAATGCTGCATTTCTAATGTCATGAAATCATATTTTATTGAAACAACTGAATTTAAGCCCTAATTCCTCAATGTAGATTCTGAAATAACTAAAGGAAGAACAGCTAAAATGTACAACTCTAAATCTACATTTGACCAGCGCAACTATAAAGTCCTTTACTGCTGGTGCAACAGGGAGCGCCGGACAGCAGCTGTTCCAACACACTTTACAATGTCAACATGTTTTATATGCTACTACAATTTTAAACAAACCATTTCCCTTTAACAGAAATCTCGTATTTGTTTTTGCACTTCCTCTTTCAACACAGTATTATTGCAAGAAGAAATATATATGGGATAAAATCTTTGTTGTTTGCCTCAGGGCATTTCCTGGCATTATAACGTAATGTTTAATCAGCTGAAGCAATAAAAGGAAGTCGGGGTTAAACTCACAATGGCATTTAGTGTGAAATGATGTAATGAAGTAGTGTAAATGTTGCGCGAACTCCCAGTTTTACAGGTGTTTTGGTTCTTGGTTTCACCGAGGACTCGGACCTGAGTGTTGCACAGGGAAGGTGCAACAGGAATTGGGCGTAATCTACTCAAGGATCTCGAGACACTGAGTAAGTCCTTTTGAAAGCAATGCGGTGAAATACGGCGTCAGTGCCAGGTCATTAGAGGGGGAAACCCTGTTCTCTCAACTACTGTTCTGCTTCTCTGTGCCAGCTATTGAAATCGGTGGGAAACAAACCCATTTCTAGTTTGGGGAATGTGTAAACAGATCTCACGAAAGCAGAAAAATACTCTGCTATTCAGCTATGGAAGAGGTGAAAATATGCTGTCAGATTATTACCTTTTTCCCTGTGTGAGAGCAGAGAATGAGCAGCTGGGAAGTGGTTCGGCAAGATGTTCTCATTTTTGGGTCGTCACAACCCTGACAGCAAAGGTTCAGAATGTTTCTGGGTTATATTCAGTGCATTCCAGTCCAGAAGGAAGCGAGCCAAGTCTCATAGGAGCAGTGATGACAACTTCTTTTGGTCATGTGGTGTTTCTCATTAGAGATGAAATGCTGTGATTACAAACTGTCCCGAAACAAATCCTCCAAAGAAAATCACACTCCATCTCTTGTATGTCCAGTCTTCACCCTTCAGTGATTACGCTGTGTCATCATGTCTCGGTTATCATGTTCCCCCCCGCAGCATCTGGAAGGAATTTCCGGCGCTGCTCTCGCGACCATGGGTTTCACACACTTGACGTTCATGTCTGTGGAATGCGGTCAGCGGCTGACATTGTTCTGTCTCAAGAAAAATCCGAGCCTGAATGCTGTTGTTTCCTGCACTGTGGTGAGAAAGAAGTCCCCCCCCCACTTCTCTCAGAATAACGACTGCACTGGAGATGATGACCTTACACAAAACATTTGCACACTGCGTGTTTTTGAACATTAAACAATGACAGAATCTTGACACTGACGTTGTTGTTCTTATCCCATGTGGATCTAATATTACGTTCATTTCGAACTGTCACAACAATCCTATGTAGCAAGCGTAGCTGTGTGTAAACATCCTCAACCGAATCCTTTTTCTGAGCTGTGTGTGCCTAACATTTCTCAGTTTTAACTAAACCAAAGCTCAGGGCCGGGAAGAGCAAGAATGTGGAAACGGGAGCACCCATTTCTCCAGGCACTGGCAGTGACAGAAGGCCTCAGGAACACGATTACTAAAGCCTGTGAGCATCTTGTTGAGTTCATGCTGAAAAAGAAATGAAAACCAGAGAGTAACAGTGAATACTAGAAGACAAGAAAGAGAAAGGAAAAGGTGATAGTTTGCACTCCCGCGTGACATTATATTAGCTATGCTAACAGTGTGGCTCTGTTGAAATATCTCTATTGGATGGATTGGCATGACGTTATATTGTGAGGATTTTATAGTTCATGATCCCCAAAGGGTAAAACTACTGATAATCTTGGTGATTCCCAGACTTTTCCTTTAGCGTCACCAGCATGTTGACGTATTTGTTTCTTTAGTGAAATGCCTCAACAACTATTGGATGGATTGCTATGAACCTTGCTTCAGATATTCATGGTGCCCAGAGGATGGATCCTAATGACTTTGGTGAGCCTCTGACTTTTAAATGACTTCAAAAAGTAATGGCATTCCCATCGGCCACAGCTAGTCTGTGTTTAGTGTTACTTAGCTTAGCATGCTAACATTAGCTCAAAGCACCGCTGAGTCTGAGTGCAGCCGCACAGAGCCGCTAGCTGGCTGTAGACTCTTAGTCTTGCTGAAATTAAAAGGCATCTGCTGATCCCTTAGGAAGTGGATTCATTAACAACACAAAGAGGCTCCAACATTTACGATAAGGTCCTGTTTTATCACATACTAGGTGGTATCACAGGACATGTAATTAATAGCATTTCAAATTTGCCATCAGTTAGATACCTTGGCAGGAGAATATGCAGTTGGTAACATTTTCTATCAGTATTTGCGTGCTCTGGTTTCAAGCTGTGGCAGATGAGGACAGAGCAGAGGGGGAGGTCTTGATAGATAATCTGCCAGAAGGAAGATATTAACATACAAACATATTTACAAAACTGAGTGGTTGTTTCTTAAGACCCAGTGGTGATGAAATCTGCTGCTATCTGTTATCTGTTCACCACCACATGTCTCAAACCGGATTCTTATCGAGGCAAAATTACACTGCATTGCTTCACTGTATATTCGCCTCAAGATGGCAAACAAAGGGACAGCGTTGGACAAAACTGTTGACGTGTGCAGGGAGATTTTTTTTCTATCAAATCAGACCATCTGTGCGAGGAGAAAAAAGGCTTCTCCAGCAAGCACTGTTCTGCGCCTTGGATCTAGGTGGCGATGGTTATAGCTAATGAGAAACTCTGCCAGCTATTCTCGACCTTTTCCTGTTCACTATGTGTTCTCTGTCATCCCTCCGCCACTTTCAACAGTGGCCAGATGTCCCAGATGGCTGGCCGGACCCTGCGCTGTCAGCAGATCTGCGAGCAGAGTGCGAGCTTAGCATGAAACACTGACACGGCACACCAGTCCTCCAGGGAAGCAGCCGAGGAAACCCGCAGAGCCGCACAGTGTGCTCTCTTTGTCTTTCTGCCGTTATAAAATGGTATGGTGGCCACATTACATGGGTCGAATAATCCTATAGCATGAATGACTGAGACACTTTGAAGGGCTGGTAAAAGTTAAATTACCTGTCTGAACATACACAGTTCTTTATTCCCTTTTCCCCAAACTTGTTCACAGTATTCAAGTTCATGCTCTGGACTGAAGTGATCAGACATATAAAAAAAGGTTAGTGACATATTTACAGTATTTGACAAAACAGACAGGACGAACCAATAGCTTTCTGTGAAAGAGGAATTTATTTTTTGTCTCTGCTTCTATGTTAATCCCTTCATAATGCAACCAACATCATAAAGGTTAAAAACAGAAGTATAGTTGAACTGTCTTGAAGTGTGCTATTAAAAAGGCTGCATTATCAAAACAGGCGAGGAACACTCCGGCCTCTAACAGCCTGCCTCTGAACACTACCCCAAAACCAAGCCCGAAAACCAATGTTTTGTTGACACACATTCAGGTATCCAGCGTAGCATGTGTCCATTATACTCGTCCCTCAAATTCTGCAAGCTTTAATCCGCACAAGTGCTGGCTGTGCCGTGTGTAAGGCATGGGTTTCTATTGTCAAAGCATCCTCTCTTGATCCTGATTTTGTCACACTGCGAGTGTTGAAAATCAATCCTGGGGCCACTGGGGGAAAACAACGACACAATCAAACAATATCATCTCCCATAAAAGACGCTGCCCTCAAAGCACAGTGATCTTTTTTTCTTTTTTTCAAAGACTGCAAAATGTGTAGCTTTGTAAAAAACAAATACAATATGTTTTAACGTATACAGTATATAAAGCTTTTTAGTTACTAGTAACAAAAATGACCAGAGAGACAAAATCAGAAGGCACAGCGAGACAATGGCTGCTCAGCGAGGAGACTGTAAACATTTTGTCCTGTTTGTCCAAGGAGTCAGATACCAGGAAGAGATTGAGTGTTCCCAGAAGGCAGTGTGTTAGCCACTGGAGCATTGCTGCTTGTGAAGTCACTTAAAAATCGGTTTTGTAAGGCTAAAAACACTTGATATATGAAATCTTGCACCGGGCGTGTAGGTAGCAGCAGACACAAGGTTCTCTCTCTGCAGGTTATCACATTGATTACATTAAATTCACCCACGCACCGGACCAAGTGGCGCACCATCATTATCACTGATTCTAATTCTCGAAACACAAGACTGTTGTTCGCATTATAAGTTGGCCAGACTTCATTAAATTACACGTCCTCTCTTAAACAAGGATATCCAGTCCCCCAAAAACCTGGTTTTGGTTGAAATGTCATTATTACTGGAGCGTTATCTCCTTGAATGCCCCTCCCTGCTGCATGAACAGCAGTCAGCAGTGTGTGGTAGTGGCTGTTGTTCGCCAAAAACTCCACTGGCTGGCCGGGGGGTGGTGCACGATCAGTGATCATCAAGGTCTAAACCAACGGGGCTGAGACAAGCGATCTATTACGCGTTGTCGTATTTCTGCAGGGCCTCCTCTAGCTTTCCTGTGATTTTCTGGAAGAAGGCGATCTGCTGCTGCAGATAGTGCTGCATCTGGGCCTTGAAGTCACGCACGCGGATCTGGTGGAAGTGCTGGATCTCAGCCAGCGTGGCACAGGAGATGATGTTGCAGCGCTCGTCGATTCCTTCCGCCTGTGCCCGGTCCATCTTGCCCTCCTCCACATGCTTCTGGCTCTCTTTCACCTTCGTCAGGGCTCCTGTTTGGGGAGAAGAAAAAAATAATAATCAAGATCTGTTCCAGGAACAGATTTATAATTGTTATCGTGTTTATTTATGAAAGTGCTTCATGGGAGTGTATGTTTTACAAATGGAAAACACCCACACCATTTCTTTATCAATGTTCAATCAAAGGGAAAATTATTCAGATACTATTTTAACAAATGTGACATTAAACAATGTTCCGTCCTTAAGACACGAGGTGTTTTTCATTAAACCTAAGATTTAACTCACCAAACACACATTTGAATTTCACAGGGATGTTAATTCATCATCTGAATATTCTTTGCTGCTAAGATTCAAGAGCAAAGCTTGGAGGTAAATTTATAACTTCAAGGAAGTGGCCAAAAATAGTTTGTTCCAAACTCCCTGAGAACCATGTCTGTGTCTGTACATGGAATGTGAGGAGGCCAGACTCTCAAGAAATCTATTACGTCATGTCAACTCAAAGGCCATTTCTAAACAACCATTTTAGGTGATTCTGCTGGCAGTCGGATACCATGTACCAATGAGTGTTGGCAATTTCAGTGACATAATATGAACTTCATACAAAATGTGAACAAGTCTGTTTTGTAAGATTTAGCTATTCTTCAATGCCATGATGTCATGGTTAAACAATTCACCGTTTGCTAAACCCTTCCCCCGAATAACTATTGTCCAGTAACAGCTTAGCAACTGTGACTGTGCACCGGTGGCCTGTCAAGCATCGGATTTCTCCGCATGTTGAAGCAACGGACGTCAGGGTTGCAGTAAAAACACGCAAAAGTGTAATGAATGAACAGATCAAACAATGCGTTTATCTGAACGCAAGCTGCAAATGTTAGCATGTCCAGCTAAGTAGCTAGCTGCAGTTACTTTCAAGGCTACCTTTTTTTTTGTGAGGTTACAACTAAAGCCCTGTTCATGATAGTTCATCCAATGTGTAGTGTTCCCCCACTGTGTGGAAGCGTTTAGGGTAACTTTACTTTTTATACTAGTCTTAAACAAGAACGGTGCTGTTTCTTTATTTCTCTGTTTTCCACGTGGATCATTAGCTGGTGGGGATGCTGACTTTTGACCCGGGACATGCAGCTGGACATTTTTGCGCAGGGAAAGATGTTTCCCATCACGTCATTTGGCGGTTATGGGTGAGTTTCAATTGCTTGTTGAGCTCAGCTTTTTTCATTCTCAGCTTGCCAAAAAAAGAGCATGTCACACTCATACTGAGAGTAAGACACCTCTGAGTTTTCAGTGAGCTACTTGCTGCCGTCACGTTGTGGTGGACTGTTGTGGCGTGACAGGATCGAGACAGGGCGCTTTACAAACCTCCCATTTTGACATATGAACTGTCACTGCTGCTGCTGCTTCTTCTTTTTTTTTTTTTAAACCTTCTGCCTTCAGCCATACTAGTGCCAAAACAAGAAATTAGCCTACAACTTTCCAGACAGATGGTTCGATGGGAGCAGAAGGCAGAGTCAAAACACCAGGAGGTCATAACAGATGACATTTAATACTTCTGACATTTTCTGAACGAGAAAAAGGAAGAAATGTCATGAGCAATAAGTGTTCAGTTGAAATGCAAGAGAAGCTGACATGTGTATGACTTCCTTTCTGATCCAACTACTTAAAAATGTTTACATGTCACAGCTCTAATCGAGATTTGTGTCCTTGTGCATGCAGCGAAACGTCCCGTATTGGCCTGTCATGGGATTTTCAAGTCGTTGCGTGAGCTTAGTCATCTGTTGAAAGTCTGATTGAGCCTGCTTGTTTCCTGAAATGTGAGACCACAGAAGACTTACTGACCTAGCCCTGCACCCTTAAAGTTCACAAAAATGAAACACTCAACATGTAAGGCTGTCTGGCAGACATGTAATGCTGACAAAATTGCCCCAAAAAGACATGTCTTAGCCCATCCCCCCTTTAAAATCTGCTCAGTTTGCCTTCTGGCTGTGGCTTCCTCAGATGCAGTTCAACCCAGATCTTTGAAATTCCTCTAATGCACAACAGACTGAACATGACAGAAAAAGAGGTAAAGATAACAGGGGGACAGAGAGAGAGAGAGAGAGATGGGAACAAACACAACTGTCCAAAGACTTAAATGCCAATCCCAAAGGTGTTTACTGAACCTTAAAGGTCTCTGGCTTCCTGCGTTTTAAAGCTCACTAATGGACTAAGGAGGAAGAATTGTTACCATGGAGACTTTATGAGAAAGGAAAGAGTTCAGTCATAGAAGATGGTGTCAGCAAACTGTAATGTACATTTTCTCCCCACAGCTGCTGCAGGTAAGCTTTGCACGGCTGCAAAAACAGAACCACCAATAAGATACAGTCTGTCAAGCAGGGCTGCAGATATCCATCGTTATTATCGATTCATCTGCGGAATATTTTCTCACTTAATTGAGATTAATTCGGTCTATGAAATGTGAAAATGCTCATCGCAAGAGATCAACGTGAGGTCTTCAAAATGCTTGTTTTGTCCAACCAACAGTCTGAAACCTGAAGACATTTCATTTACTGTCACAAGTGATCGACAGTGTGTGTGTGTGTGTGTGTGGGGGGGGGGGGGCCATCTTTTAAATTCAAAAAAAACACGTTTTAAACAATAGGTCAATCCACAAATAAAATAAATAAAATT
>JAVQJD010016339.1:0-26875 GCA_036023655.1 Nannoperca australis | reverse complement strand
AAGCAAAAGTTTAGAGTTTGAAAGCAAAAGTTTAGAGTTTGAAAGCAAAAGTGGGGAAAGTTTCTCTCTCAAACCACTTTTTTTGACTGTTTGATAATGGAACAAAATTATCTCCATATTTTTCCCACTTCCACTTGGTCTTGTCTGAAGCTCTGTGGCTGGGTGGCTGGGACCACAGCCAGAGAGAGTTTGGGAACATGGGCACCTGTAATTCTCTGATGAAATGTTGTATAAAATGTTATTAATCTTAACGTTTTATGCAGTGCTGTGCAGAGCTAACATTAAGTCAGTATGACAACCATGCAGCCTGATCAAATTCAATACAGATTTGCATGTATGCATATGTGTGTGCCCAGGCACTTCTGATCCATTTCAATAGCTAGTCTATTAATGTCCATCATTCTTATAGTTAAATGTCTATTGTACACTAAAATAACATGAATAAAAATGTCATAAAGTGAGTGACTCTAAGAAAATATATATGCTTTTTATATAATGTTCAATGTCAACAGTTCTTACTTCCTGCAATATCTGCACATGGCAACTAAGATATTGTTATGTTTAGGGGAAGATGTGACCGTAGCAAATACACTTCGGTTAAGGTTAGGTAACTAAAACACTAGGGAGACATTGTAGTCATGATTCAAAATAAAAACTCTGGTGTCCCACATGAAAGATGTGCTACACACCTATCCATCATCCCGACTTCCACACCTTTACTTTCTGCCTTACTAGATATGGGGTAGGCTTCTTCCTGTGTTGCATATGATGTGCGGAATCATTCAATATGGACACAATTCCTAGGATACTGGGCTACCCCAACCTAATGTTTTAGAGGTTTATGGTTTAAATAATTAATAACAAGCATGTATCTACATGATAAAATAATTACATAATGACACTTAATTGGTTCCTGAAGGACACAGGCTTTTTACCCACTTAGCATCTTAAACGTAAAGGGTAACCTCTTCATGGTTATCCTGTTGCCCAACAACAGATACTGTACACACATTTTTAGAGTACACTTAAAGACATTCAGGAAATAAGGTCTTATTTTCCCTGATACCTGTGAATGGACAGGTGGTGATTTGATTGAGCATTGAGCCGTACTCAAACTACAGAACATTATAGCAGGTGTTTGCAGGATTTTTAATAGCTCCCATGTGCCTGAACATGCCTTGGCCTACACTGACAGTAAGTGCGCACTCAGAGGATGGATCAAGGTGAATTTGCCCTTCAAAACCTTTTTTTCTTTCCAGACAGACATACTTGGTGTGGGTGTTGAAGGGAATGGGAGGGGAAGAAACTATCCAATCACACATTTTGAATCAGACAGTTTACTTGGTCATGGAAACATTCCTACTCATGTGTCACAAGACAGCAAGACCTCCCCAATCTTGCGCTGCATTGCCAACGAACCCCATTAAGAAAACTCTCCGACAAGGCAACACAAACAAGATTCTCTTCCTCTTGACTCTTCTTGTCAGGGCTGCCCTTTATCATCCTTTCTAGTTTTTATGAAGGGAGGCCTATCTTTGGACTATCATTTGACATCATGTACACATTCCTCCTAGCAGATGCTCCCTTGTGATATGCTGTGTGTGTTCTCCCCCTTGCTATGTGACTCAATGGGCTGCTTTCTTCCTTTGTAGCTTCCCCCCTCCATCCACACAAACATATAGACCATGTCAGCCACAAAGTCCATTCAGCTGATGGAGACTGCTGGCTGAGGGGGGAAAGCCACCACATGATAGTGGGTACGGCCCCTCACAGAAAACCACCTTTTCTGTCCAAGGGCGGAAACAGACAATGCTTTGTGGACCATGTAGAGGGAGTCTACCCCTTCTATTAAAGGCACTGACGCCCAGCTGCTTAAGCACGTCGGCCAAACTATGGGCCATTGTTCCACGCATGCCTGCTTTAGTCACATCCCTTCCTCGATAGGCCCCCAGTGATGATCAATGGCCAGGCCTTGCTGGAGTGGTCGAGGGTCTGCGGCACCCCACAGGTCTCTATACTGGGCCCACTCATCTTGTGACTGATTGCCTGTCAGTCTCCACCCTCTCCACACCTCTGGCCTGGAAGAGGCACTCGTCCTGTCTTGTCAATTAAACCCACACAGCAGGTCACAGACTCCTTGTTGCTGGTTGCTGGCTTCATCAGACCACATAGAAACAACAAGCACATACATTTTTTCCCTCTTCTGTGAGGTACAGGTTTAATTGACTGAGTTTGCAGCAGATAGGTGTACTGGTTCTTACGTTTTCATCCTGTCTCTGTTTTACGACAGCCTTTAAAAAGCTAATGTCTGTCATCTCATCTGTTTGGTGCAATTAAATTCTTCTTTTAGTGGTATTGAGAGGAGGCCTCAGCTAACATGTCCATCAGAACAGGAGCTGCATATAGGGGACATGCTCAGTTAGACCGCATGGTCATAAAGGTTATATTAATGGTTTATGTACCCTACTGCAGCATTGTTAATGGCAAATGGCATTTACTGGGTGCTGCAGAGGAAGGCCATTCAATCCACTGTATGGTTTATCTATCATGTCAAGAGCTCAATAAAAAGCCTTCAGTAATATCAAAGGAGACTCAACACAAAGGCTCTACCCCTGGGCTAGGTTTAAACCTTCTCTTGTGTTCTATGAACAAAATGAATAGTTTATATTTTCAAAATCCGTCTGAAATTAATCAAATTTAATTCCTCTTTGCGCCGTGCCTAAGTACATGCACACGGACACACAGGGACAAACACACACCACGGTATGTCTGTGTGTGTGCACACAAGGCAACAAAGCAATCCGTACATAGTGAAACAAACCCTATTAAAAGAATTTCAGGGGTCGATTCAAATCTGGCTCTGTGAAATAGTACACGCCTGAACCAGCGACTGATTTCATGTGCCTATTTGATTGTTTAGTGTCCCTTTATCGGCGATGACATCATCAAAGTGAGTCCCCAAACTACAGCAGGACCTCACTGGCTTTACAGTTAAGCAATCCCCACTATGCTGACTGAATGCTGGAGAGGATAATGATAATGATGATGGAGGTTATCGTGGAGTAATTACTGTGCATGGAGGATTCCACACAGTGTGAATGAGTAAAACACCCAAGCAAGAGAGATTGAAAGAGGGAATGAGGAAGAAACATTGAAGGGGGGCGGGGAGGAGTTGTATCTCTTAATGTGTCGCTTGATTGAAGTGTGTAAGGTTCTGAGCTAATTACATCCAGAACCGCAGCCTAGGAACAGATGCCACACTTGTGCATCAATAAATGCTTATAAGTAACTTATTTAGGGCTGCCTGCCATGCAAGGAAATGGCATGACTTAAAGCACAAGCGCCCGGGGGCTATTCCCCAGCTCTTTGTCTTGTCATCCTGCATCTTTTAAATCTATTCACCGCTTCAAAACAACACAGGCAGACAGCAGGGCAGGCATAAAAAAAAGAGAGGAGGAAGAAAAAAATGATACAAATATTCACACTTTGCAGACAGTATTATGTTTGCCGTTTGGGTTGTCTGGCATCAAAGAAATGCTGTCTTCTCTTAGATTTGTGAGCGGTAAAGGAGTGGTGAGAGCGCTACATTTAAGGCCAAACTCCTGTTTGATGAAGTGCAGCTGTTCTTTAAAGTTTTAAGATAAATATGTTTTGACTTGAGTGTAGAGAGATACATTAGCTTGACAAATCGGTGCTATGTTTTATTTAGATGTTGGTGTAATAAACAGCGTTAGGCCTGAATTGTTGTGCATTGTCAAAAATTAAAGGCACGTTCCTGCTTTCTTATTTGGTTTGGAAGACGTTTTTTTTTCCAGTTTTTTTTCTTTCTGGTGGTGCATGCGTTGACATGCCATCATCTTTACTGACCGCTGTGAGTGACAGATTCAAACAGACAGGTTGACTGCCTTTTCAGTTTCCGCAGTAGAGAGCACATATAGAACAAAGTATGTAATCAAAGCTAGACCTTTGCTTTCTGCAAAGATAACAGGCAATTAGTGTCGCCACAGCCCTAGAACTGTGCTATTCGGTACATGCATTTGATTGACACAATTCATTTCAACTAGACGTGAGTTCAGAATAGTTTGAGGTTAAGTTTTTGAACAGCATTTGAGTCTTTAGATGAATGTTACTTGTTTTTGTCTTCTGAATTTATCTTCCATTGCTGTGTCACCTGTTTCATTCCTCCTTTTTGTGTTCAAACATTTTCAGTTGATACTTAATGCAAATCAGAAAGAGACACAGTGGCTGCATTCTATGGTGCTCTCACTCTGTAGTGTCTGTGTGTGTGTGTGTGTGGACTCGTGCTCGTGCTCGTGATTGTGTGTGTGTGTGTGTGTGTGTGTGTGTGTGTGTGTGCATGTTCAGGAGCGTGCTAGTGATCCTTGCCCCACTCACAAAGCTGTTTAAAGCAGCAAAGCTGGAAAAACCACTGTATGTAACTATAAGGGCCCTTGCACATTCCCAAGGATTAGCATACATAGAGAACGAGCTTCTTCACTCATTACTGTCTCTGCCACATGATGTAAGAATGCGAAAGTTCCTGGGAATTCTGGTTGGTTTTGATCAGCTTGCATGACTGACCAGTACTGGAAACACAAAAATGCTAATGCAGAAGAGGAGCAAGCATTTCCCCCACAACTATTTGTTCTCTCTTTTTTAATGCAGGAAGCTGTTTTGCAATTGATGATTGTCCCAAAAAATAATTAGACAGGTTTGCATTTTTCATGAGATTAATTCCTGGCTTTCTAATGTGCGTTTTGTAACCTCACACTGCATATATTCTGTGCCACATTAACATATTTGAAATATGTATGATCTTTAAGGAATATGCCATATGTTAGTAGCAGGCTCTGCACCATTGGCTTAACCATGTGAAAGCAGAATGCAAATTACATAGTTTGTTTTGTAATATTTAGTATAATAAGCTAAGTTTGCAATGGAATTCTGACATTGACTTGTCTGTTCATGTTCATCATAGGCAGATCATATTCATAACAATATGCACTGCCAAAATCTGCACACACATACACGAACATGCATATGTTGTAAATAAAGATTCTGACGCTGATATTTCAAGACTAACATACAGGGAAATCTTTGCGGTTTGCATATGCGTGTTTGTGTGCATTTGAGCACACACGCCTGTTTGCATTAGCATGCATGCATATTTGCACACAAACATATACTGTGTGCAATAAGTAGGTGTATTTGTGAACTGTCATCCCCTGCCTGAAGAAACAAGGAGGTGGAGGAGGAGAAGGTGGCGGTGGTAGAAGCTGTGAAACATGACTAACTTTTCCATGATATCACTCATCTGGTATTAACAGTGTTAATGCGTCACCCTGCTTTCCTCCCCTCTCCAGTGCCACCCAAATGAGAGGAATATAGCAGAGAGACTACGCATGTTGCTGTTCTATATGGGTTCCAAGTGGCCTGCTGCCAGAACCTCTGTTTTGCATTTTCTCCCAGGGCTAATTTATCACATCCTTTTCTCACTCATTCTTCTCCAGGGGCACAAGTTCTGCTGGGATAGGCTACTGCTGGGACAGGCTAATGTGCTGGTGTCCAGTGGGACACAGCACTACACTTTACCCTGTCTTTGTTTTTAAGCTCCAAATATTAAAATCTACTCTACACTTGGAAGATCCGAGTGAAAGCTGGACTCTTTTTCTTGTTTAATATGCAATATTCGGTTACAGGACAGCAATTGTTTGTTTAATTAACTCAGAACATTTGCATGGAAGTTCTTCCCAACAACAAATAATAAATATAGGATGCACAGTCGAGAGAAACAGTATCTGTATTTTCATCAACACTCTATTAAGTCAATCTATGAAATGAAAAACCTTTAAACTGTCAAGGAATCAGACTTGAGGTGTCGAAGGTGCCAAAGCAGCTGAAACGTACTTTCTCACAGTGTAGAGTGAGTCTTTAAAAACCAAGCACAGTATGTGATGAATATGAAAAAAACTTTAATCCAAGGTGTCTGATTTCACTTCCAGGGCAGGAAGTGGGGGTGAGCTGCTCTGTAGAGAGGTACAATATGTTAATGCCTTTGAAATTACCGCTCACTATTTGTGGACTTGTTTGGGCATTGAACAAACACGAGTGGCATATATACCTCCTAGCCCCACCTCTCTCCTGCACCCACAGCTGCAACCACCACCCCCGATCGTTTTGATCTAATTTCCTCTTTTTTTTCTTCTTCCTTTACCTTTCCTGCTGAAATTGATTTCTGCTTGTTTGGTTTGGCAGTAATAAGATCAACAGTAGGATCATGTTTCAATGGCATACTACCTTGAACCCCAGGCAAATGATTTGTCCAAACTTAATAATGGAAATACTTAGGATGTATTGGGAGATGTAAACAGTAGTTGTAATAAAACAGTGCCGGAAGGTAAGGGCTCCTTTAAGTTGCAAAGCCTTTCCACTTATGTTGGCCGTACACACCTCAGGCTCTCCCCAAACACTACGAATAAAATGTATCCCCATTTAGCCTGGCGAAAAGTCACCCAATAAAAGCTATTTAACTGGAGTGCGGTGTGGAGCGTGGCATGTTCAGCCCACTGCAAAGTTTGACCGCCAATGACAAAGCTGTCAACAGGACAGGAAACAGCTAATGCTTCACTACACAGAGAATTGGTTTAAGCCTGTCACATAGACATATAGACGATGTTTAAGTCCCGCTTTATACTTATTGTAATGCTGCAGAGCTGTTTCTCCTCTACCAAGAGGAATTAAGTAGAAAATACCACAGCAGCAATGTGGAGAAGCATTTGCTTCTACTGTTTGCAACTTCTTTACATAGCTTTTAGTGACAGGAGTCCCAAAGACAGAAAGAAAGGAATCTTTACTAGTAGAATGGGTTGCTACGCTCAAGATATTTTTCTCCTTTTTTTTTAACTGTTACATGAGTGCATGCATAGGCATTTTTGAAGCAATTAGTCAGAGCTAAATTGTTCTCTCTCGCCTCAGTGTGAATGCTGGCTAACAAGTCGATCAGTCAACACGACTTGTTAGGCATTTCAGGACATATTGTATTCTTAATTCTCTGTCTTAATCTCCACAGACATTACAGTAAAACCTCTGCAATTTGCTAAAATAGCAAAGACTGCAATTTTAAGTTACATTTAGCTTTTCAAAAGGTATATCATATGTGCGTCAGTTTCTAATTAAACGCTTTCAAGAGTTTTGTTTACAGGTCGTCGCCTCACACCTTGTATGCATTGGCCCACTTACATTCCTCAAAGTGAATTAGATTAGTTTCACTCCATGCTGGATGGCAGAGTTACTCCCTGTCTTCTGCCGCAACCTGAAAATATATCCATTCAGGAAACGCTTCACATCCTTTCTCTCTCCTTTCCCACAGATTTATCCTCCATTTTACAAAACCTACCTACCTTAATAAAAACGTCTATGTTTTAAACAACACTACCAGGTTAAGGACACAGGAATTTCTTTTATATATTGCTTGTGAACTGTAAGCTTTTGAGCCACCCTGCTGCACTCACTCACTGCACTACACTACATAAATGTACCTTGAATCTTTCAAGTCAAACTTAAAATTAATGAAAATTCTCAAAACTGTGCAGAGTGTGAGTAGATGTGTTTGAGCAGTGTTCAGGGCTCAGCGAGATTCTGCAGCTGCACTCTGTGGCACTATTGACCCAAAATAGACAGATTTCGTTCTGCCGCATGGAGTCCTTGTGACCAGGCCACACAATCAAGATAAAAGCTTTAAGGCCGCTAAGAGTCCTTAATAAGCTTTCTCGCTCAAACACACAAATCGTTCCACTCAGAGAAGCACAAATTCAAACACAGACGATGTGCAAATTAAAGCACACATTTAAAGACTCAAGCAAGCAAAATTGGAATCACAAATCCACACTCACACACACAGTACAAGCACAACCGCTAACATGTGCTCAGTGGCAAATCTCCCAAAAGTTATTCTTCTTCTAAAACTGTGCCTCCACCTATACAAAGACCCCATTGAACCATGAGCCAAAAGTCTCCCCTGCCTGTGCAAAAATGAAACACGTTAAACAAATAGAATCTTTGTCTGTCCAAATCTAATTTGTTATCGTGATGTTTTAATTTTTTTGTTTCTTGCCACGAGTGACTTGGTGGATCTGACACAAACGATAACCGTGAAAGTGAAAAAAGCAGCCAAGGACATCGGGTTTCTTTGTTGGTGGCATTACTGATGTGATGATGATTATAAGCCTGACATGTTTATACTTGAATCCATTTGTTCTCTTGAAAATTGAGGCAGTGTCATGCCTTTTACGCCCTTCATGGTAGTTTTAATGTTCCTGCAGCACTAATTCTACTGCCTCCGTGGTGAAGAGCCAATAAAAAGAGGCTTAGCCAGTGATCAGTCATAACAATGCAAATATTCATCATTCAGCTGCAAAGGAACCTGTGTTTCTTCTCAGGACTTGTGTTTCTCTAACTCAAATATGAAACCAAACAGGAAGAGAGTAGTCTATAAACAACGTGACTTGAAGCTGTCATCTATTGAGCTGTTTGATTTTTTTAACCCTTGGTCGGGAGTAGAAATGGAAACTCTGAAAGTTGGTGGAAATAAACAGCAGGCAGACTCGTAAAACACCTGTTTGCAGTATGGAGGCCTGAAAGCAGGAGTTGTTAATAGCCAGCCATAAATCGCTCACTCCATTGTTCTGTCACCAAGTTGCAGGCCTGCATTTCTCTGCGGGATTCACGAGGTAAAACTTTGTTGAAAGTATAACGCCTCCCCCCTTTGCTACCTTGACATCAAACATTTTAAAGCACACCATGCGAACCTTTGAAACTGCAAAACGAACTTCTGAGCTGCGGCCCAAACATGCAAATCGCCCTTTGAATTCCCACTTCTTTGCCAGTAATTTGGTTCTCTTCACATAATCTACATAAAAAACATTTCATAAATTTAAATAAAAAATTGCTGTCTTCTTTTGTGGCACACAATTTGACTATACTGTAAATTAGTCACAGCCATTTAACAGAAGCTTTTTGGTGGAGTGCTGATACTGAAAACAACGTTTGCACAGAAAAACCCACGGATTTATCTGAATTTAGCTGCTGTTGACCTTTTGTGAAGGCTTGAGAGCGCCAGCAGAGAGGGGTCTTTTTCCTAATCAGTCTTTTGACAACAAACACAAGCTGTTTGGGCCACAGAAAGCATTGAAGGTGTGTGAATGTGTGTGAAGGGTGCATTCATGTCTGTGTCACCTGGACAGCCCGAGTAAATCCCCCACCCCTTTTATTTTTAAAACAGACCTGTACACCTCTCAGCTGTCTCATTGATACAAACTGCAAGTCTGACAAACAAAGGAGGAGGCAAAAAAATGCAGGGGTTGGGGTGGGGGTAAAGAACAGTTGCCACAGACAAGCCTGGACGGGACTGGAGGGAGACCTCTGGCCTCCCGCCAGTCGTCCCTCAGAGTCTCCTCGGACGAGGGGATCAGCTCAATGTAACAAGCTGCACAAAGGCAGCGGGAGGAGCAGAGGGAGGAGAGCTGAACACCTGAGATCAGATCTGCTGATCACTTGCCTGCAGTAAAGAGTCATCCCTGCATTCATTCTCCTTTTAAAGAGCCAAGCCTCCATTGTGAGGGGAAACATCAAGGGGTTAAAAGAAAAAGAGAGAGAGATACATTGTGTCTCTCATTTGAAATAGGCGTGATGCTTTTTTGAATTCTTTGTTTCAGTTTAAACTGGAAACATTGAGTGTAGTTTTTGTTCCATTGCTGTTTTAAATTTTTTTTTGAATTACCAGTCTATTCAAATGTTAGGTGTATTAATTATAAATCAGATTTTAAAAGGTTAAGTGTGGAAAAAGTGAGACCACTGTGAGTCCTGCTAAATGAAGAATGCTAAGTATACTGGTATACTTGTGCTTTAAACAGAAAGAATAAAACAGAAAAGACAAGGGCCACACCAGCTTTTCTACATTCTCCGTCTTTTTAATGTTGGGAGGCTCTAATAAAAACCACCATGTGCCAATTGAGCGCTTACAATTAACAGATTAGAGTGATAAAGAGGTTGCATGGCTGCAAGGCATGGGGCCGCCTCCCCGGGCCCTCAGGGCTCCACGATGGGCAGGAGCAGGAGGAGGAGGAGGCGGGAGGGGGGGACTGAACCACTGATGAAGGGCCCAGATAATCTCTTCCTCCCTTTCTCCCTTTTCCCTCCTCCCACTCCCCTCCCCTCTTACTTCTCCACAACTCCCCCCTCCCCCCCACCACCGCTCCATCCCCACCCCACCCAATCCCTCGCACTCTGTGCCCTGGAGCACCTTTCGCAAATACCTGCTCAATATTCTAGTTGGGGGTGCAGCAGCAGCAGTGGTGGTGGTGGTGGTGGGGCATGTGGTGTGTCTGCAGAGGGGAGATACAACACACAAAAAAGCAGCTTGAAACAAAAAGCGGAACATCTGCTAAAGCGATTGCGAGGTAAATATGTTTGACAATTATTGTTTACAGTGACAGTGGTAACAGTTTCAACACCCAAATCAAAACCCCGCCATTTCTCTATTTGCAGTGAAACAGATGGGCCTACAGCGATCCATTAGCAACCTGTCAAAAGCTTTATTCTCAACTTACTTTTATGTCTTTGCTTCTTTGCTATGTGACTGAGGAGAGGCACTATTTGGGCATAATGATTATTATCTATTTGCCCAGCATAAATCAGATACCTACTACTCATTGTGTATTTTTTTTGTCTTGCTCCCGCCTTACTTTCTTCTCCTGCCAGTGTTTACTGTTCAAGGAGAGCTGCTTGAATCCACATTTGTTTCTCCCTCTTCACATATTATTGTATTATTGATGGCGAAACACTCCACGTTGCACATGAAAGAACCTGCATAACGATTATTCACTGGTTGTTTTTGTTTGTTTGCTTCGGCTGTGAAATCGAATACATTTGGGGCATTTCTTATTCGCGTGAGTGAGATTATTCAACAGCACAAATTATTAACAAGTTGCCTTTTTTTATCATGCTGTCCATATTCTCACGCTACCTTGGAAGATCCACAGCCAATATGCAAAGCAAGGACTTTGAAACCATGATGATGATCCTAATCAATTGGCACTGGTTTTGAAGCAAAGGTGCAACGTGAGATCTTTTCCGTCCATTTTTATATTGTTTTACACAAGTCGAAGTACAACACAGAATCAAGGGATCAACACGCGATGCTTTAGGAGGAGGAATAAAGTTATTTCAGCTGCTTAGGAACAGGATTTGGAAGTGTGTGTGTGTGTGTGTGTGTGTGTGTGTGTGTGTCTGTCACTATCTCTGAGTGTGCATCAACAAAGACTGAGGCGTTATCTACCGCTACCCCTGTCACCATTTTCCCCGGCACTGTACCACTCTAAATACGCTCAATCAAATAATGTGTTAGGAATAATTAACCCCAGAGCCCCCATTGGTTCTAATTGGCACCTATTAGAGGCCTGTATGATTCCTTGATAAACAGCGAGGAGAGAGAGCGAATGGCAGCAGTGGTGGGCGGAGGTTTGATTGGTAAGCAAAGTGCGGGAGCAATGCATACCGGGGGTAACCAACATTTAATTATCAATGAGGTTTTCGCAACACTTTAGAGAGGCCCCGGGCATCCTTTCCTTCAGTAGTAGTAATGGGCTCTTTTTAATGGAACTTGTGTTAAACACGGTGCTGCCACTGCAAAGCTTTGGCGGTGAGCCCCAGCCCTTAGTTGTGGCTGCTTTAATTTTGGTGACTACTGAAAGAAGATGGAGCTCATTTGGGTTGCACACTTTGAAAGTGTGCACCAGGGCCATGAAGGGAGATAATGAGGATGCCCATAGTGAATCCACATAGGCTGCATTTACATGTTCTCATTTCTATCTGCTTTGCAACTTCTTCAGGACTAGGGTTAGGATTCATGTATTCAGGTTGCATGTAGCGGTGCAGAATAGTTTGCTGGATGTTTCCTTGTATTAAAGAAAATACCATATTCTCAGTATTCACAGTATTCAAAGTATTGCAAATTGTTGTAGAACTGTCCATTTTTTTACTTTCAAGCCACAGCAATGGAGCCATACTGTTTTAAATGACATGTGGTTGAATGTCACTCTAATGTCAAACTCCACGCGCTTTCACCACACTCATTAATGTGGTTTCCCAATAAGACCAGCGAGAACTTTATATGATATGTAATTTGATTTCCCAAACAAACAAACTGGCCTCTATTCTATATTTGACCCATTTGTTAACGCTATAGTGTCAAAAAGACTATTTCTTTTCATTTTTCTTTTAAATGTGTGTTCTATAAACATTTTGGCAGGTCATGAACTGTTTGTCATGAGGGCTCAACATGTTACTAGACTTGCTGTGTACTTGGAGCAGTGGGAGTTCAAAGCAAATTAACATCCCCTGTTACAGTTTATTTGTGTCCCTTAATTCTTCACATTCATAGATACACATCAGGAGACAGCCTATACGTTATTATAATTATAATAAGATGTATTTTAATAGAGTGGAAATAAAACCAGGAATATGTGAACTTTATTGTGAAGGGCAGAGGCTGAGGCTGGAGCTGGGGCTAAACTCAAAATTTCAAATGGTGTGTGTTTTTTTTTTCTTCCATATGTTCTGGTTTCTATCATCATATAACAGACAATATTCAGTTGTTTCAATCACTGTAAATTCAACCGCACTTTGAAATAAATGTGAAAAGGAAGAACCATAAGACGCCACAGTCTACACTGAAAGATATCATGTCAAGACATTCTTTCCACTGAAAAAAGGCAAAGCAATAATCACTTTCAATTATCTTACTCGCATGAGGTTGTTGGAAATACTGTATTTCTTTAACTGCATTTAAGAAGGCTACAATACACATGACTCTGATTGTGGTAATGGGTACAGCGCAAGGGTTGAGGTTCTTGCTTGGACTTTGGCCTTCATCTGAGGCCTGGGGCCCGTTCCTCCTCCTCCACTAGCACTTGCATTGGGACTGAAGCTGGGGCAAAGGGGCTCGGGGCAGAGCCAAGCCCGGAGTCTGACCCAGTTTTTCGGGGGGTTCCTGATAGCAGACGGCTCGAAGTCTCAGGGTAACGCTCCATCAACACCAGCTCCTGTAATCTGCCATAGCATGTGCCAATCAAGCCGAACAAGATGACAAGCTCATGATGACATGGCCATCGTCCTCTTTCCTCTCTTTGCTGCCTGGACATCTCAAACGCAAGAAAACATCCCAGTGATTATGGCATTTCAGTGTCAACTGGCATGTTGAGTTTGGCCGGAATCTTGAGATTGACAATGGAGAGACAACATGTTTGTGAGCCTTACGAAGTTTATTGGAAAAGGTTGAGGTTTTTGGCACACAAGTGTTCAGTGGTATTAGATGAAACTTGTTTGTGGAAGCAAACTATCAGATCACATTTACATCCATGAAGCTTCCAAAAAACATCAAGCCATGAGTGAAAAAATGCACACACTTTTTCAGACATTCTTTTCAGAAATATAACCACACACAAAAAAAGAAGATGCACAAGACCACTTGATGTAAACTTCAACTAGGTTTAAATATGGGCAGAACATGCTTTTCTTATGAACAAAGCATCATGCAGGTTCACACCTTTTCCCCTCCATTTTGAAAAAGGGTCTTTTCCATTTTCCAGCTGTCAGGGGGGAATCCTTTTTCTGGACACTCACATGTAAGTATACTGGAAGAGAGAGAGAGAGAGAGAGAGAGATAGTGAGTGAGTGTGTGTGTGAGAGAGAGTGAGTGAGAGAGAGAGTAGAACATCTGACAATCCACTGGCATGAAAGTAAGCCCCTGAAGCTAACAAATTCAGAGAGAAAATTACAGTTTTGCACGTTTGTGTCAATATGCATGTCAAAAGGTAATTGGGAAATTGTTCTGCAATGTCAAGTCCTGTTGGCAGTGTTTAGCCTGTGGTAAGATCAAAACCATTTCTTCACAGGCTCCAAGAGGGCAGACCAAGCTCTCTAACTCTCTCAACTATACAAGACTCTCCTTAAAGCTAATAATGTGGCTGTTTATTGTAAAGTTATTACATTATTATCAGCTGCTCGCAGGATCGATGACATTAACCGAGGTAGCTCAATAACATAGCTTCTTTCTAAGCAACACCAGTGTGAAAAGTGACTTGAAGATCAGATGGTCTATTCATTTCATTTGAAGTGTATTTTTGTTTTCTATTGGAGATTATTATTCTGAAGGCTTGTATGCATTTAAGCTTTTCTAGTAACATAACCAAAATGTTTAACCCTAATCTTAGACATCATTTTGCGTAATCTTTATTGACCAAAATAATGACCAAAATGTAACCAAATAGATGTCATGTCATTTTTACAACAGAAATATTACCAGAAAAAGAGGACTATTTTACAATGATACATGGTTTCCTCTATGCTGAATATGTGTACAAGGGTCATCGTGCCTGAAGGTGCTATTAAACCACACCCAAAAAAGAAAGTACAATTAGTTTTGGTATCAATAGAGAATTTGACTTTTAACAATAGCCTAAATGCTGTTTCACAAGGGTTTTCCGCTCTGTTATGTGTGGAATTCTAGACTAAACAGTGATACCATGTAATTGTTTAACATGACAGAAAGCAGAAAGATATTGAACACAGGCAGAAGAAACACAGCTCAGTAGCAGAATTATGAAGATCAATACATTAGACAGCTTTCAAAATCAATGAAAAGCCTAAACCCCAAAGTGACTTCTTTAAATTCATTGTCATACAAATAAGTGATAATATATAGAACCACCTCCACAACCTCCTGGTAGCTCCAAAGGTTCAGGCATCTTGTCCTCTCGTGAGTGTTGGCTTGAAACTGGCTTAAGACCTTGACATAGACCACATATTTATAATACTGATCTCTCCTAAGGATGTAAGGGTGGTGATCAAAAGACGGGACAGTATACAATATACTGTATTTTCTCCACATGCATAGTCTTACACATCAATAGCAGTCTTGGAGTTGCCAATGGTGCTTTAGAATTGGATTCACTTTATTCTCCATTAAAAGTGAAGTGGACATTTATTTTTTGGCACTGTATTTCCACTTTTTATCCAAATAATTACTTGAAATACCCAAGAACCATTAGCCAAGATTAAAAAAAAATGTTTTTAATAAATAGTGGCATTTGAGGAAATTTAGCACCAAAATCAATCTACTCAATAAAATGAATTTTAGTTACTGCATGAGTGCTTTTTTCCTGCAGGATGAAGTTAAAACTGGCTGACCTGAAGGCAGAAGCAAACCCATATGGACAGAATGGGCCCTATCATCTGGGATTAGACTTTAAAGTCCCTATCAACCTGGAAGCTTCAGGGGAAGAGGTCCATAGAATGTGTCCTATTTCTTAGAAATAAATTATTTTTTTTATTTTGGGAAACAATTTGACACTTTTTAGGAACTTAAGATATATCTTGTCTTCTGATTCTTTGAACGCCCTAACAAGTTTTCCCCCTGAAGTATGTGTGCTTATTGAGCAGCTGGGTGAGAAGCACATGTTCAACAAAATGTTTAGGACTCAATAAGTAAGTAACTTTATGAAAAAAGTTTAAAGTGACCTTAACAGCCCTTGTGCTGTTTTGTATTTCCTCCCACAATATAAACTATAATATTATGATCCTCCCTTTGTTTTGGTAGACTGAAATATATAAGTTTTTGTTGTTGTTGTTGTTGTTGTTGTTGTGCTATGTGATTCCTGTTTGTTTCTGTTGATCAGTATTGCCTTTATAGTGTTTTATGCCAATTTTATATTAATTACAATAGTTTATATTATTATTAATATTTGTATTATTATTATTATTATTATTATTATTATTATTATTATTATTATTATTATTATTATGTTTTTATTATACGGTTTGTCTGCCTATGGATACATAAATAAATGTCCAGAAAAATGTGCAATGTGTAACTCACAGAAAGAAAGAAAGTTAGATAGAGAAAAGGAGAAAGGGAAAAAGAGAGGGATGGAGAAAGAGAGACAGAGGCGGGGGCTGTATACCAATCGTTAAAGGGCCAAGCCAGGGAGTTGATTAGGTTCGGGAGAGAGAGAAGCTGCTGCGGCTTTCTTTGCGCACAGACAGAGTATAAGTCCTTTATCATGGGGAGGCACCGGCGTGGCCCCGAGCTATTGCTGGCCTGAAGCAAAGTACCAGAGAGAAGAAAAAAGAGAGAGAGGGGGGTAAAAAAAAAAAAAGGGGAGGGGGGGGGGTCTATCATCAAACTTCATAATAACGCTTGGGGTTTGCCACAGCTGCGCAGTGACCCTTTTATTTTGCTGTGATGGAACAGATAGTTCACTATGAAATAGTGTGAAATTATCATGTCTATTAATTCAGTCAGACAACCACGGCTCTCCGCTGCTACCCCCGCCCCTGCCCCCGCCCCCCTCTCTGTCTTATTCCATTCTTTATCCGTGGAAATATGTGATTTCCTAGCAAATGCTTCATTTTACTCGAGTGGTTTTTCATCGTTGATTCACAGAAAATACGTGTAAGGATAACACGGGGTGTTAGAGCACAACACAGGCCGGGGTGCACTTCCATCGAGTTTCTACACTTGCAGGGGAAACCGTGTATGTTTGTAGACCCATCACAGGACGACAGACATTTTTTTTTGTTCAGCATTGTTGCTGTTCGCCTATCGAATCACCTTTTGTAATGACTCCAATCACTTTAAAGTCACATAGCAAAATTTGGCACAATGGGACCGGATGACACGGGCTTTTTGTCCACCTGCTGTTATGCACTAACTATTCTCAATTTCTTATTTTCCTCCCAAATGTTTTATTTATATTTATTGAAATTATATTGTGTAATAATTATTATTATAATGCAATAATCCCCCAAACTTCAGAAAGTGTATATAAGAGTATTATTATTATTGTTGTTGTTGTTATATAATTGTTTACTAATTAATAAGTGGTAAATTGGCCCTCAAGATTTTAAATTCCCAAACTGCTTTCAAGGATTACGCATCATCATGTCATTTGTCTTTTTCTAAATACATATTAAAAAAATCAAAGCAAGTTGTAATCAGCTATGTCAACTTTCTGGTTGGATGGCCAAGTTGATTTTCCCTTCTTGACTGAAATATGCTTGGTGCCTGGAATCTGTGAAAAAAAATTAAATATAGTCTGAGGCGCTGACAAAAGTAACCAAAAAGTCCTTTTCATTTGTAGTCATTGCTCACGCGAGCGTTTTGCCAGTACAGCCTGCCTACTTGGTGCACTGTCAATATTAATGACGATGGGGCTCCAAATATGATGACCTGACAGCAACAACAACATGAGGGCGAAATAAACAACAACGCTTTTAAAAGGATGTGGTTGTGCTTATGAAGCGTGAGGGTCTGATTTGATAAAAGGTCTGGGGTTTGATACAGAGAGAGAGAGAGAGAGAGGGAGAGAGAGAGAGAGAGAGTTGATTGAAATGGCGTGTGCCTGGCTGACGGGAGCCAGTGAGGGACAAAGCCCCTGCGAAGCCACGGCCACTCGAGCAATTATTCCTCCACGCTGCATTTGGATTAGTGCAATGGAAAGAAGCATATGTTTGGCCCGGGGCGACACTCCCCCCCCCCGGCTGACTGCAAAGGATGCAGGAAGAGAGAGAGAGAGAGAGAGAGAGAGGGGATGACTAAAACTAGAATATAAACTGCATTAACCAAGTGGGGAAACATTAACACAATTTTAATCCGCTCTTTTTTTCCTATATTTGGGGACACACAAGCCCATGAAACTGGCAGACCACAGAGCTCGATAGATGACTGGAGGACAACAATGATTCCGGATAAGTGCTGCCACTGCGCACAAACGTTGTTTATTGTTTAGAAAGCCATGCTTGGTTCGAAGTGTCAAATAGAAACCATAACAAATACATAGACACACACACTTGCATATGCACATGTACGTGAGTGTGCGTGTGTGTGTGTGTGTGTGTGCACGTGTTTTTCCTTGCAGACGTCAACTAAAAACGAATCAAACACCTCAACATTTTTGTGAATGAAAGTGTGCGAGCGGAATTATCCAGCTCCATGTGCATATCAGGAGTCTATTTGTTTATTCAAAGTCACTTAATGTTTTCTAATCGATTACCTAATGTCTCAAGTAATCAAGGGTGATTTGGTGGAGTCATTGACCTCTCTTGGCTTCTGAGCCCTGGCTCGCAGAGTGGGCAAAGGGCCCGTGGTGGGAGAGGGGGGGCGTCAGCGCCAGGCGGCGGGGGGTGATGTCAGAGTTGAGGACAATTAGCCATTTTTGCGCTTCATTGCAAACTTTAAAGTCACATAATTCGATTGCACCAATAAGCGTATCAAATGTCCTTTAGAGGAACCCTTCGTCTTGTCCAAGCCACTTATTATTAAGCTGGCGGCTTGAAATGCGCCGTTGGTGAAACATTCGATACAAGTAGGCCTAGCTGTAACTGACAGCGTGTGTTTGCAGAAAGTCTATCGAAAAAGTGACCATCTGCCCTCGATCATATGGGGCTTTTGTCTCTCTTAGTAGTTCTAGTACATCAACATGTGTAGTCCATCAAAACCCTCTATCAAAACATCCATCAATAAGGACAAACTTTCCCGCACTGGACACTAATCCTTTGCAAAGGCGGACATTTTTTCTCTCCAAAGTACATCGCAATAACAGATCGTCTTTAAACAATCACTTCGCTCTCCTCCAGACTCAGATCCCTCTGTTTAAATGTCAGGAGGACAGCTGATCTTAAATCAAATTCCAATCACACCAATATAACATTGGTGGCACCACACTGAACAAATCTGGGCCTTGTAGGCTGCTGCCCTACATCTTTCCTCGCAGGCAAGCGGCTCCAAAGCGTTGCCTGCAAGCGCTACAGTGCAGACTGTTGTAGTGATGGTGCCACGGGGTAATTAGGCCATGCAGACACTTTCACCAAGCAGTGATCTCAGCAGCGTCAACGGAATACTTTCTGACCGCAAACATGGCTGCTAGCGTGTAAAGTGGATGGGACACATGAGACTGATGAGCGCAGCAGCGACGTGCAGCTGGTCGGAGATGAAAAGTTGTGTTACATGCTCGACAGACAGTGATCAATAGAAGCCGAGTAGCGTGAAAAATAAATATATATGCAGTGTTAGCACACAATAATTAATTGAACCTCTAAATGAATCCTCCATCCATGCATCGCTACTTTAAATGTGTTTCTGCAGCTTTTAAAAAAAAGTAAAACTTGTGTCCCTGTGTGCGCGCGCACACACACACACACTGTCCACAGAGGTCTGTCTGTGTTTGTCCTCCATTACATCTCTGCTACAAACTATAAATATCAACAGAGCGCCAGCGCACTGGACCATACCAGCAATATACTGTATGAAATAAATAGATATAAAGAACACTACACACACACACACACACACACTTCATCCTTGAGCATCATCGCCTGCCTGCAGAAGACGCGTAATCACACAATATCTATCACTTTAACCCCCACTATATATTTTATTTCGAAGATTCTCCAGAATATTTCAAAACAACAGGCCTCGAACTTATTAATTATTAGGCGGGAATCAAATGTAATTGGTTTGGTTGTGACAAGCAGCGGTTATGGATTGAATTAGTTAAATTCAGCTGGGTATTGCTGACTGGGTCTTCAAATTTCAGACCTTTATGGTTTCTTTGTGTTTTTATTTTGCAAATGACTTTCGCTGTGAGGCCCTGCGAGAACATAGCTCTACCTGTTTCAGATTAAATTAGGGTAAAATTACAATTTCCTATTTAAAAGGGAAGCAAATTATCAGTGTATACAAACGACCGAGAATGGGATTTGGAGTTCCTTTAACACCCCATTTCCATTACACAGAAAAACACAATTACAGATTCTCCTCGTGTTAATAATACGCACAAATATGCACCATTGTTACAGATACCACTATTTCTAATGCGTTCGTTTCACCCTCAAAAACTGTTTTCATTGAACCAAACCCCGATACATTTATTAAATAACATTAGCATTAATGACACACGTGAGGGGCTTCCTTTTTCGCTAATACCAATGAACGCTGTTTTAATTCGATTGTTTTCCCTTAAAGTGACTATTTATGCTGTTCCCCCCTCACATCCAGCATGGCAGGAGCAGCCGGGTAGTCTCTCCCCTTTATGACTGAGCTATTGTGCCTGAGGACAGGATCCCACACACAATCTGAAGACTGAGCCAACAAAAACAGGGCCTGACAGACAATGCCTCGCTTCACCTGCTCCGGCACTGTGCATCGCAATTATGCCAAGGACATGTACAGTTAGGCTTCATTCACCCTCCTGCAAAACAACTGCCTCAGAATTAAACCAGGGCCCGAAAACCATGCAGATAATAAATATGGCTGCAGAGGAGATTGGAGAGAGGAGGGACGAGGAATGGGGGGGGGGGGGGTCGCCCTGCGCTCTCCCAGTGTTACAATATTTTAAACTGCATGGTTACCAGACAGTGAAATAGGGAAAGCAAGGAACAATACCAAGATGCATATATCACCAGACTGATTCATGCTCCAGACGAGATTGATTTCGAGCTATATAGGTGCCCACGCCATCAATATACAATCAAACTCAACTCAAATGTTATGCAACCGCCCGCTCTCTGCAGCTCTGCACGCAAAATAAAGCAAAGGCCAGCACCAGATCTGCTATTACAGCGTGTGATAGCCACATTCATGGACCCACTCAGCCAAACACAGCGAAATGAGACTAAATACCAGTCAGAGAAGGAAATTCGTTATGAAAGTACTGTATCACGAAATATACATACATATAAAAAATAAAATAAAAACACACTGCACACTGAGCGCTGATTGTTCATTGATTACACTGAGAGGCAAACAACATAACAAATATTTGATGCATGTCTTTGAATAAGGCTCCAGCGCAGAATAAAAGGGGGAGAGCCAAATATAGCCTATAACAACCAAACATTGCACACCAGGCCTATATACATCTCAGAGGGTTTTAGCTGGAGGGGTGGCGCTGCACACTTCAAACGCGAATATATCCATTGTTGTGAGCCATTTGGCCTGCATAAGATCCTGTGCTCTGAACTAGGGAGTTTAAAGTAAGATCTTTTTTTATTATACTTGAGGGAAACAATGAGTTCAGCTGCTTATTGCAAAGAGCAATCGTCAGGGGAGACTTAAACTCAATTACTGTAGACGTTCAGAATGGGAAAAAATACTAAGACCAAAAAAAAAAAAACATACAGAAAGAAAAAAAACACCCGGGCGTATCAAGCAGTGAATAAAAAATTAAAAGATATGAATAAAAATCGAGATGAAGCGTATCAAATATTTATTTTTTTTCTGGGCAACAAAGGACTATAATACATTGACAGGCATGGGAACTATTGCCAGCACATGTCTATACAATACAGCTAAAACCGCCTCCAATTTTGGACATTATCGGACATAACAAGATATCAGGTGGTCCCAAAAAATGTTTTGAATGTCTTCCAACATTTAAAAAAAAGACAATATTCCATTTATTGCTTTTATGGTGCTTCAAGGAGAGAACAAGAGGTGAAACGTATTCTGATTGGCACAACACATAAAAGCTTGTATAAAAACGAAAACAGAAACACAAAAAAAAAGTTCTCAGGGTCTCACTTATGCTGTGTCTCAAATAAAATAAAACTGAGTAAGGATGATATATAGAGAGAGAAATGGAAGTTTATTTCTATTAAATTTGTTCACTTGCTTCAATGTCGCCTCAACATGCTACAAGAGGGCTGAATTGAAATATCCCAGAGAAATAAAAAATACCCCAAACTTCTGTTTTCTAAGAACCATAAAATCACATGAAGAACTAACCGAATATTCAAACCCACTAAAACAGGAGGCACCAGATAAATAAAAAAAGAAGTTTCAACAGACGCACCATATTTACAATTCCCATTAAATTACACATAAATAAATATATACATACATGAACACTGATTCCCTTATATAATCGTGAATCGTGTTGAAATTCAAAAAGTTCAAGTTGGTCGCTTGGAGAGAGAGTGAGAGTCTACAACTGAAGTCATGACATGGAGCTCTGTGGAATTTCTCTTTGTTTTTCAAGTTTATTATTCACAATACTGATAAGAATTCATCCTCTTTTAGCTTCGTTTTTGTCACAATCGTAAAATTGAGATATAGAGGGGTCGCTGGATTTCAGTCCATTCGTTGCAGCTCATAAAAAATAAGGGGAGTACATAAAAAGTCCTCTGGCTGAGGCAATACACCTTTTCCTCGCCCTGGAGCTGTTCCTCGGCAGCTTTTTTTCTTTTCTTTTTTTTTTTTTGAATAACATTTCATATGGTTCAGGTGTTGGAAGAAGAAGAAGAAGAAGAAGAAGATTCTTGCGTCGTTTCCCCGTGAATCCAAAGTGGGATGTAAAAACAAAACATGTAAAACCGCGCAAGATCAGGAAGTGGCACGTTTAACTTTATCAATAGTATTTATAAGGTATTTATAATATTTATATTGGATGGGTGGGGGCCGGGGCGAGGCGGAGGGGTGTGGGTCGGCGTAGAAGAAGGGCCCTGGGGTCTGGCCCTCGGTGAAGGTGGGATGGAAACATCACTTTCTGTGCTTCTCGTCTTTGTCTCCGCCTTTAGTGCCGTTATCTGAGTGACTGTTGGGGTTGTTGTTGAGGTACATTTTGTCCATGGCCTTGATAGCCTCGGTCAGATAGTTCTGCAGGGCCGTGACGGCCGCGCACAATGCCGGGGTCCCGAAACCGTGCGAGATTAGACTGAAGTGGGTCAAACAGCTCTGGATTCCCGGTTCAAGAATGGGCTGCGGCCGTGAGTTTCCCAGCGGCGAGCGGTCCTGGGACAGCAGGTCTGTGAACTCTTTGCAGACTTGCCTGAAAAGAGAGAGAGAGAGAGAGAGCGGCGTGTTAAAGATCGGGCCAGAACATCGGAAATCACCGCATGCACTTGAATGTCCTGATAAAAAATACATCAAACTGGGCACACAGCGAAAATAGCCATTTGAACATCAGTCAGTCCTGCAGGGGTGCATGAGTTGTGAATTCTAAATGTGCTTAAAGAGAGTAAAAAGTGACCAGGGGGGATAAGTTCTCCTGTTTCTTTTCTTTCTTTCTTTTTTTTTTTTTTTTTTTTTTTTTGCAAATCAACGTGTTTCAAAAGTTTGTACATGTATTCGTTGACGGAAATTGTGTCCCTCATCCCATCCTGCTTTGTTTTCAGAAATTAACACTTGGCTAAAGAAAATGTCCTGAAGGTACAAACAGGTGCAAATGAATCTCTGAGCTCGGTGGCAGGATATTTTACTTTTATTCAAAAATACAATTTGAATGTAAAAGGAACATGTTTGCAGTGTAAACTTTGAACTCCAGTCGCTGATTATCACAGCAAACGCCAGCCATGAAACAACATTTACAACAGTAAAAAAAACACATTCATTTATGCTTTTATTGCTTCCAAAGACACCTTCATCTTCATCCATACGTAAGTGCAGTGCACCATGAATGTATGTAAAATATATTTTAAAACGTATAGATATTTGTATTCTTCCATTAAAATGTGAGTTAACGCGGTTTTGCTCTCCATTTCTTGGTATTGGTATTTTAATAACACTCAATAAAACAGCCTGTAATAAGCGGTTATAGCTGACAGCTGTTTGATTATAGCGGCCCATCATCAATATTAAATGCAGGCTTCTGCGTCTCTATGCCTTTTAAGGAATTCCCACATTTCAGTTAACGCACAGTAAAAATAACCAACAGCAATGGTCGCGCTGGATGAGAACCAGCTATGTGTCAATGTCACTGAAATCACAAGGCAAACCAAATACTGCTGTGCGCGTGCAGCATACGTCCCAGTCAACATGACCAAACAGCAGTGCATTTAACTAACGTACACGGTACGTATTTTAATTCTAATGTATAATATTATATCAAACCACGTGTTTAAATAAAAAGAAATGAAGTGTCTGAATAAAATCCACAATTTGCAAAGTGTATTAATTAGCATTAGGCTAGCTAAAAGCATTAGTGGATTATTGGCGTGGACAAATGGACGTTTCTTATCATGTTCATAAATCTGACATAGTGTGTTACAGTACCCTACAATTTGTATTTGTTTAAAAGCACTTATAAATAGCAAGAGCAAAAATCAAACTTGTGAAAAGTGTGAAAACTGCATTTTAATGAAGTTGTGTGTGTGTGTGTGTGTGTGTGTGTGTGTGTGTGTGTGTGTGTGCAAACAGTCAAATAATCTCACACACACACACACGGTGGCACAGACCGGGATGTATTTGGTGTGACACAGTGAAATGTGATAATAGCACTTACTTCGTGGCCAATAGCATGTTTTTTCTTTGGACTTGTTCGTTTGGGTCGGAATGCTGACGGTTTACATATTCAGCTACTGCCTTGGCCGGAAATTCGGTCTCGCATACGTAACCAAAATCCCTGGCAAGATGTACCGCTTCGCCTGAGAAAGAAAGTCAGAGAAGAAGAAAAAAGAGAGAAAGAGGTTGAACGTGTTTGCTTATTAAATATGGGTACATCAAATCCAGAGCAGTTAACACCCCCCTGCTTGGACTAACACATGATTAATCTGATCTGAACAGAGCGGCCACTCTGTGCGCGCGCTCAGACCGCGGGGTTACAGCACCTGTGCCTTCCCCACAACACTAATGATGGCGATGGCAACAATAATAGGCCAGAAATAAGAAGAGGAAACAATCCTGCGAGCTGCCAGTGCGCGCCAGCCTCTCTCCTCCATACCGTGAGAGCGGTGAAATATGGAGGAGGAACAATAAGTGGATGTGAAATATAGACGGAGCGTCATGCTTAACACCATGTCATTGATTACCAATGCCTGCACATTATTGGAAGTCCAGCAGATCACAGAGGCAAGGGGAAGCAATTTTGAAGGGCTGTAGCTAAATCTCACTCTCTCTCTCTCTCTCTCTCTCTACATACTTCAGCTATGAGAATTACAGGTTTCATTCCGTCCGAGTCTGAGCTCGTCTCTCTTGCTGGTTGAATTTTTTGTTTTCCTCCCCAAGTCTTTGGTTTTAATTTCCTGAAGCAGTTGAGTTTTTACTGCGGGGCTTCCTGCCCATAAGCCTCTACTCCGGAAGAACGCATGCGCCAATTAGCATCAAAGCTCAAGTCCAGTAAACTCGTTTCCATAAAATGGAGCGGATCATAAACAACGACAGCACTTCAGAAAACGCAGTGTCCCTTCACTAAATAACCGGCTGCCTTCACCCACCCTCTGCCGTCCACTCCCCCCACGTGCCACCACCCCCTTATTACCCAGAATCATACATTTCTCCCGGCTCATTACAATACAGCACCACATTTCTACGAAGCACAATGAATATTGCATCCGGCCCTCTTCTGCAATAATGATTAACAGGGACCAATGAACCATCGCAGGCTTTCACCTTTGGAAACCCACAGCACACCAAATACCAGTGCACTGAATAATAAGGTTCACCTCGGCAAACAAAATGGATTTATCCAGTCGCGTAAAAGGCATCTTTTCAGCGCACCATAATTGACTCATTTATTCTTTAATAACAAAACACATAGCTCCCAGTAGGTCAGCCCCACGCCATTTGCATGCAACAAAAAGTCTTCCCCGACAACCAACGCGTGGAAAGCTATTAACGAAAGAATTAAGTCGCCAATTAAAAATCAGCCACGTGCTGCCATATCCAGGCTGTATTACTGTTCGACGCAACGCAGGGTTAATAAATCAATCGACTTCTCATCCGTGAGGTGGAACAGCTCAGCGGTGCCCAATAAACAAGTAGCACTCAATAATTAACTGGACTTCAACACAAATTCATCCAGTGTATAAACTAGGCCACGCCGAGGACCTGCAAGTGCGCTCCTGAAAGCGAAGGCCAACGCTGCAAAGCCACTGGAATTACCAGCACCATCCTCTCTCTCTCTCTCTTTTTCTCTCTCTCTCTCTCTCTCTCTCTCCGCACAGACACACACACACACACACTCACACACATCCTTCATGCTTTATTACTTGCGAGGCAAAGTCGGTCCGCATTACACGGATGAGCGCATATGCTGATTTCCAACACAGAGAAAGAAAGAGAGAGAGAGAGAGAGAAACCTCCCAGTTTGAAAGCACCTGATATCGCGGGAGCAACAACAGTGGGAACGTGATTTACGGCACACGACTTACCTTCGACTAGTGACGTCAGCAAGGTGACGTTGGCTGCCTTGCGTCTGCCCGCAGGTAGATTCAAACCGATTTTATCCAGCTTCTCCCTGAGGGACCTGCCTCCATTCTTAGACTTGGCCCTGTGGCAGCAAAACAAAGCAGGAATTAAGATTTCTAATATGTGTAGTGAGTGGAGGAAATAAGTGGATTTAAGGACAAGCAGAGTTATTAGTAAAAAGTACATTGTCGCATCTTGTAATGCTTAAGTCCTATATGGGATTTAGAGGCCACTTTCTATGATGCACACTTTGATGTTTACATATGCCAGCCAGTAATTACGGTTCAGCTCCTTTTCACTAATTAAAAGGTGAATGGGTTGGATTTGGCTGGCATTACCCTCTACTACATCCCTTATACTAGCTTTAAATAATACTAAAAGAGCCGAGCATTTTCACCAGCAGACAAAATACTGTACAAAATGAATAAATAAAGCCCTACTTAATAGGCAGGCACTATTACTGGCTGCGTGTCTGCAGCACTTCAGTAGACAGTTCACTGGAGACCAATGTTTTCATGTGTAATGCCTTCACTGGGCCTATAGAGCTGGGGTTGAAACAGACTAGGCCTACATTAATTTGAGAGAGAGAGAGAGAGAGAGAGAGAGAGAGAGAGAGAGAGAGAGAGAGAGAGCCAG
>JAVQJD010016337.1:0-10986 GCA_036023655.1 Nannoperca australis | reverse complement strand
TTAAATCTAGGAACAGATTATATCAGTTCATTATCAATCACAGTACAATGAAGCTAAACAACAATTCCAATATAATATCATACGATAAGCTGAACTTTATGGAGCCAATGTGTCACATTTGTTGTATTTCTGGAACAAATGAATCTTTAGTCTTTAGTCTGCTAATGTGGAAAACACAACCAAATAGAGAAAACACAAGCAAATTGCACAGAACAAAACAGAACTGAGTTTAAAAACCAAGTGTTTAGGGGACACTAACGCAGGAATTTGAGCATGTATGAATGATAAAATATGCCGTTATCAGCAGGCTGTTCACACTGAAGCATACTCAAGCAAGATGCACATCGATCACAACAGTACCAGTCAAGCTAAGAGACGCAATGCATTTTGGGGCAGTTGAGTATGTTTAGTGTACATCCGGGTATTTCTCGCTTACCCAGGATCCACATACTGTGCAGGTGGAACGCAATACATACTCAATTTGAATTCATACTTAGAATGAACAGTTCGTTAGTATGTGATTCTGAACACAGCCAAGAACTTGAAAATGGTGCCTATTCATCTGGATGAAAATACTAGCCAAGTGCATAAGCCAAAAACGCCTTCAAGCGCCGTGCATCAGTGTCTCTCCCCTGAATTTGGTTGTGTTGTCTGAATTTGCAGCGTGTTTTGTCTGTGTGCATCTATTTTTGGAATGCGTTGAGCTCATGATAGTTTTCTGCAGAAGAAAGACACAAGATATTTTTTTACCAAAAATACTCTTGTAAGCCCATAAACTATTAAACATTCGTTACATATTAAGTGACAAGAGATCTTATACTTTAACGGGATCCCAGATTTGTCTGCAGACTGTGCTTCCTTTCAAACATTCCTTTTTTTAATGTTTGATACAAAATAAATGTTTTTAATGTGTAATAATGCTTGTGCAATTACAGACAACATAAATCATTAACATGGTTATAAAATAATAAGTTACACCATGAAGTGCTGGTGCAGAGATGAAGTTACAGACACGGAATAAAAAACATATTCATCACTAAACTGAACCAACAAGAGACAAGCTCATGTACTTTTTCAATACAGAACCGATGAATTACCCACAGGACCTCTGCTTGTCTTGAATCAAATTTGTTCTCTTTTTTATTCATTGTTAATTGTTTGCTGTGGATAGAGAGCTCTCTTAGTTTCCCTCTCTGTCTATTCAGTTGACATTCCTGATGGGGAAAATCCAGAATTCCTAATGAAGTGCAAAACATTACATATGCAAGGAGAAATTTTGGATCTTTCGCAGCTACAGTCTCGCAGTGTTCCCGCGGCAAGAATCTGCACCGACAACTCCAGTGCCAAAAGAGCATGAAACAGAAATGACATATGCTGCAAAACTTGAAATGTATGTAACTTCCTCAATATTATCCTTGACTGGCTTGCTTTGTTTCAAATGTGTGTCCAAACCATGTACACAGACGAATGACCCAGCAAAGGAATTCCTGCTGCAGCTCAATGAAATGGCTTATGCGGGACAAATTTAATATGTGGTTTTGCCCAGACAATACCGGGGTTTGAGCAGATCTGCTATGCCCTGGAGCTGGGTGATGGAGAAGAGCAACACAGAGGAGAAAGGGGCCTTTGTGAGCCTCCGAAGGTTTGAAGGCCCCTCGCAGGATGCAGCAAAAACTGACCCAGGAGGATGAATAAGGCAGGTAATCGCTATGTAAATGCAACAAATATCCAATAACTTAGCAACAGCAGAAGTGCACATTGGAGAGTAAGTTTGTATCACTGATATCACACTATAATTTCACCCTAAATTAGTAAACTGAGTCCTACTGCTGTATGGCATGAGAGGAGGATGTGGTGGCTCTTTGTGAGGGTCTAATGCCAGTTCTCAACCAGAGAGATGTACAGGTGTATGCGGTGCAGTGCATACGTATATAAGACTTTACATACTTATGATCATGCATATGATCATTATTTCATGCTAGTGGATTTACAGCTGGAGAGAAAAATGAAGGTAATTTGTCAGCAGAATAAAGTCAAACACGCTGCTGCACCGAGTTCCACAGCCTTCAGACAAGTCAAAACATCTGTGTCAGAAAAGCACAAATTACTTCTCTTTGAACACATAAATGTCTGTGTGGCAAATTATGCAGAAAAAAAGTCACTTTGCAACACAACAACATAGGGTGACAAACAAAGCGTCCTGTCCTCTCTCACCTCATTTCAGGTCATTTTTCTACTGTCTGCTTTTTAATAAAGGCATATTAACATTGTAAAAAATAAATAAACCTCCCATTGTGAACTCCATGAAAATTAAGAATAGCATAAATAGTATGCTGTTTGCATCCCTTATATTTGATCTGTTTAGGCAACCTTTGATTCTACGTGTATTACCCACAATGCATCACTAAGCGACCCCTGGGGAACACTGCTCTGTGCTGTGTCAGTAGATCTTCTTATTGCATATTAGCACATTAAGCTCTTTTGTAAACATCTGATAACATTCAAAGAAGGTGTAAGGCCGTTCCAAATGACATTAGCTCCACTAACACGAGTCATCTGACAGGAATACCTCTAATTTCTAGTATAGATTGTTTTCCTGCTGAATTCTAACATGATAATTGAATTTGCTGTTCTGAGCTGCTTTCTCAAGTCCAGTCACATGGCCCTATTAGCCGTTTAGCTTCCCCTTTGGATCTTGAGTTGCGACATTAGGCCAAGAAGAAGCCAGCCAAATAACTACTAACCGCAGCACTTTGATGATTCTGAAACATGTTTAGATGATGCTTGGCTTCGTTATTTTTAACATATACATTAGTAGACTGATTCAATAGATTCAGCCTCTTTTTGAGAGCAACTTAAGGGAAAGCTTTACGGAGTTATGACACAACTAAACACAAAGGTGTTCCAGTGAGTGGAAAGCAGGTTACATTAAAGCACACAACACACTTTCTGCAGTAGTAGAACAAGGCCAGTGTATTCTAATGAATGTTACAGATATTTTCATTATCACACTCACCTTTAAACAAGATTCCTGTTATGTGCTGCATCTACCCACAATGCAGCAGGCCCCTAAAACAGAAATGAATAATAGAAAAACAAAGTAGTACTGTATTTTGGAGATCATCATGGAGTCACCATTGCTGTCTGTATGAAAGCCTGTTTATGTCTCTAGAATCCCACCATATGTACGCTGTGATGACTTTTGTCTGAAATGTTTTTTTTTTGTCACGTTTTGCACATTGGAATTAATTTATTTTAACATCTTCTTTCTTCTGTCGGTGGACAGACAATTTTTCTATAAAATGGAACTATGGAACAAAATGCTGCCTGGCGTCCAGCTCTTTTCTTTTTCTTTTGTAAGCCTGTCAATTGTAACCCACTTCTTTTAACACGGCCAAAGCTGCCAACTATTAGTATCACTGATTTATATTCATATGCCAGCTCACTGATATTTGCAACCAAGATTGATCAGTTTGTTAGAATGTCAGAGATGGTAACAAAAAGTTAATGAGAGAAACACAGACACACACAACATGCCTTGAGTTTGCACTGTAAGGGTAAATCAATCTACTTTTGCCAATTACAAGACGTTAACACCTTTAAAAGGGAAAACCACAGTAAATTAACTGCAGCCTGCAGCATTACATGTCTCCGGATGTGTGTGCAGTGTGCCAATGTTGCGTTGACCAAGTGACCAGCAGAATGATATTCAATGTGAGTCCACTGCCAGGTGTCATTACACTTCCCCCTCCAGCAGAGAAAAGCAGTCAAACATGCCACCATCTGTTTCCAGGATGCCCTCGCCAGCTCACCGCAGTGTCCTTTTTACTTTATTTTGTCATCATAATTGAGGGACTGCGGCGTGTGTGGGCGGGCAAAATTTGATCCTCTTTACCCTCCGGTGAACAATACATTGTGTACTAAACAAAGAACTACATTAGAGCACGACTGGGCCGAGATATCAGACGTTTATTTCCAAACAACTTGTCCTTTACAGAAAGAAAATCTGCAAAAAGAGCTACTAACAGATGCACATTTCACATTTAGTCTAATACATTCAGAGGTATAAAAAGGCTTTATATTACCATTTGAATTTGTCAAGGCACAACAGCTCACAGTTGTGTATGCAGGCGGCTGATGGTACATTTTGACACTGATTCACATGCAAAGAAAGGATGGATTTTATTTTAACATCCCATAACACTCTGAGCATTGTGGTCACTGGTGAAACATATTCCAAACAACCGTCTCCATCACTTTTCATGCCAGCTCTGAGTCATCCTGACATCCTGACATCCAAGCAACAAGACACCCCCCCCTCCCCCTCCTCCTTTTCCTCTGACAACAGTGTCTGCTTATGATCTGCATGGTGGGCAAGCACACACAGTCCTCAAACAGTCACAGAGCGTGATTTGCAATGCAGCCTCAGTGTGTGGCTGCGGTGAAACCCCCTTTGTGCGCCGTGTGTTGGACCGGGCCGGGTGTCCTCTCAGTCAAATCAAAGGCGCTTCCTCCGGCACTGTGGCAGAGCCCACTGCCTCTGGAGCCACTCATTATCACATGCGAGGAGGGACTTGTGATCTTTTTAATTATTCTGCACTTCATTTCTATCCCACCATTCAAAACGCAACATGAGAATTGATTGCCTGAAAGATCCATCTTTATAATCTCCCCCAGGCCCATAAATTATCCAACTTTGGGGCAGGGTGGACGAGCCATGCAGGCACAAGCAGATCCCTTTCACAGCAGAGCCGAGCACAGCCACATCCCTGCAGTGTGTCGGGGGGAGGAAAACTGAATGGGGCTGCTCTTTTGCTCGCTGAAAACGGGAGGGAAAAAAAAGTACACTTGTTATCTTGTGAACCCTCAAACATGTAAGATAGGAATCTCTTGAATGTCAGCGACAGAAATGGAATTAACAAGAGATCTTTTTATTGTCACAGAAGGTCATTAGGCTGCCAATCGGGGTAATTATGGAAATGATCTCCCCAGCTCTTTGGAATGTTTTCCTGCTTCCATAAGGACTTGAAAGTGTTCAATCAGCCTCTCTCGTGGGAAAGTTCAGCCATAACTGCAAGTGTACCAGCAAAATCAAATTAAGCAAAGAGATTTCATTAGTATTTATAGCCCCGAGGCATTTGTAAAAGTATGGAGCAGCAGAGTAATGTGGGACTATGGAGGGCTGAATTATTGCTTAATGACAAAGGCCATACCTAGAAGACATACACATGGATAATGAATAGGAGGCATTGATTGCATCTTTAAAGAGGATTCTTGGGGGAATGTAAAATATTGATGCTTGTGTGGCTGACTTTGGACTCCCTGCATTGGTCTGAGGGTGGTAACTTTGTTTGGGTGGTAACACTGTTTGATAATCACTTATAAATCACTTTATTATCCACACGAGTTTAATCTTATAGTTAAAAGCATAAACAAACAGTGTAATATGAGCAAAATCGGCTATATTATACACATTATAAATCACTAGGTTAGAAACTGACCCCGTCTGGGTTAACATAGCACCAATATAATACTAGGTTAACTTTACCCAGTACCAATGGGTTGTTTAGGCCCTGTGTTAGTGTAGTTATTTTTATTACTGTCGGGTTATTTACCCAAACTAAAATGTGATTATTCTGCAGTGGGGGGCAGTAACGATGTACAATTACTCAACTACTGTACTTAACTACAAATTTCAGGTACTTGTACTTAACTTAGTTTCATTTATATTTCTGATCCATTACAATTTAACAGAAAAGATTGTGCATTTTACTGCACTACATTTTTCTGACAACTATAATTACATAAAGAACAAAACATACGAAGAGCTTCTAAAATATGATGCATTGTTATAGATTAACTGGAATTATTAGAAAATTGTAACTATGTAAATAATTCATTGTACGTCGTTTTTAATGCAAAAATGCCGAATATTTCATTGTTCTCAGAAGTGAGGAGTTGCTGCTTTTTCTTGTCATAAATGACAGTAAACTGAATAATCTTTAGGTTTGACTGTTGGTCGGGAAATAGAAGGTAAAAGGTGTCACTCTGAGCTCTTGGTAATGTTGGTGACCGTTTCTCGCTATTTTCTCAGGTTTTACAAAGCAAACAACTATTCGATTAATCGAGAAAATAATCCAGAGATTAATCCTTAATTAAATTAATAATTATATACTACTGTATATAAATTGTTTTAAAACATTAGCTGCACTTACACTACACCAGCAGTATTACGACAGTGCTTCAGTTCACAGTTTTCAGTAACATTTTCACAGTTGGTATTAGAACTTTTACTTAAGGATCTAGATTCTTCCTCCACACAGAGTGTTAGACACAACATGCTCAAGCTTGACATAAAACACTCGCATACTTTTTTGCTAGTTTTCTTACAAAATCAGTACACGTGACACTCAAAATTGCAAAGGACACACATAATATTAATTGTCAGTAAAAAATTGCGAGAGTAGGTTGTAACTATCTAGTGAATACCATATTTTAGTCTGGGTAAATAACTCAAAAGTAATGTAAAAAACAACAACAACAACAATTGGTTCTGGGTAAAGTTAACCCGTTATAGCGTTGGTGCTGTATTGACCAGAATTGGGTCCATTTTGACCCAGGAATTTCTAGTGTGGAAGATAATTGAAACTAATCATGAATAATCAAGGTCTACTGATGTGTGATTTCAAATATTTGTTGTAAAATTCTATTAAAATGTCTTATTTAATAAACAATCATGGATTAGAGGGCCAAATTTTCACATTTGCATGTTCTTTTGTGTAATAAATCACTTTATTGTCTGCCAATGAGATTCAGGCCAAAATGAAATGAAGTCAGATAGCCATGTGCAGTAAATTGTAACACCTGATTTGAATCATTGGGTCTATTCAGTCCACTTAACCTCGGGGTAATTGACAATTTAAAGGCGCAGTCCTTAATTTCAAGAGACAGTGCAACGACTTTGATTAGGATGTGGGATATGCACTTCCCCACTGGAATAACAGACAAGGACACTTTTTTACAAAGCAAATAAGGGATGGAGAACACGCTATACATTAGAGGAGAAATAAGATGAATTAAATAAAGGCCTTCGTGAGAATAAAGCACATTGTAGACTTCTAGTTATGTTAATTTAAACACTATATATTGTAAAATAGGATCTTCTTACCACACAGACATTCTTTTAACATAAACATCCTCCTCATCATCATTATCTTGTCCTTCTTCTACAACTGCTGCTGTTGGGTTCGAGAAGAGGTAAAGTGTCTTTGGAAGAACTTGACAGATTACGTGAAGGAATATTATTATGCGCGGGGCAGGCGGGATGTAGGAGGTAATTTAGTGTGATGTTACATATATGTATGCATCAGTAGGCAAGAGGATATTGAGTTCAGGGGTCGCACGGAATGCGTTTCCCTTTTGATGTGGACTGTAAGAAAAGCTGCCGCACGTGCCAACGTTAGAATTAGTGCAAGGGGAGTCACGACATGATTTTCAAATAGGACATCAGGTTGAGTGTCGGATTTTCTTTCATTCTGTTTGTTTTAAGGACACAAATTGTATTTCAAATTGTCAGTAATTGGTAATAATTACTGACTTATAATTTATTATTAAATTGACTGTTGTGTTGTCTTTTGAAGTGAACAATATTTCTGGCGACTTTTGTTAGATTTTTGCTCGCCTCCATTTATTATACTCCAATCACCACAAGCATTTGACACCCGGCAGTATTAGCACATTGTTTACTGTCGTTTTATGCAGATAATGATTTGGTGCAAAGCCAGGCTGCATGTGTTTTGACACCGTGTTAAATGCCTGCTATAGGCCCAATTTGCACTGTTTACAGCCCGAATCGCTGCACTCACACAACACGGTGATGCACTGATGTGCAACTTTTCAGCCCAAATCTGAATGACAAAAAGGTTACAAACTGGGTGACATTGCACGTACTTAACAAGTACACATTGGCATGGTAATCTGGCTGCTTTTAGCTGGAGGTGTCACTTTCCCACCAGCACCGGCGAGTTTCCCGCAGCCTCCCCGGGGGCTTCCCACTGACGGACGGAGGAGAGGAGCGAGGGACGGGCGGAGGGGCTGCTTGGAGACGGTGCATTGTGTTTACAGGACTTTACAGAATAGGACACGTGACATTATCATTTTTAATACTAATAAATTATAAATAAATGATCACGAAAAATCTTTTCCAATTGTCCTACAAATGATCCAGCTTTTTACATTTCTGATCCCAAATAAGATGATAACGAATTCGTATGCAATGACTCTATCAAACTTGAAACCAGCAGCATAATAATCAAAGATGACAATGAAAGAGAGGTTTTGAGACCTGGCCGCCCACGTATGATTTGCAGACTATAGCCAGTATGAGCACAAGATATTCGTTAAGATTACTGGACTGACGGGAAGGGATTATTCACAATACACGAGTAATAAGACATTTTGACCAGAGTTTACACTGACATTTATTGTGACAAGATAAATATATAACAATTGCCAGAAGAAAAAAAAACTACATTCTTTTAAATGGTTTCAATCTCATTTGATTTCGTATCATTATTTTACCTCAAAGCTATATGTGATGATTGATTTTACTGTGTGTGTTTGATTTTATATGTTTCTCCTTACAGCACTAAATCACCAGATCAGAACAACCTAGGTGCTTTTTATGTCGACAGCCTCCATCTTAATCATCTCATTCGAAGTAGGATTTTTTTTAAATGATGAAGCCAACTTCATGGCCATAATACAACTTGTGAAGGGTGACGGGTGGGAAGCCTGCAAGAAGACAAAGGCCGCAGACAAGCCTGAAGACCTCAGACTGATAACTACACGAAGAAAAACGGCAATACTGGCCCGAAAAACACTACAGCCTGCAGACGCAAGTCCGCTACACCCCTGACCAAGATATCCAGGGCCACTCAAAAACTTCAAAAGCCAAAGTATGTTTCTTAATGCAGCCTAGCCTGAATATGGCCTATTATAATATGCCATATAGCTAATGTGAAGATGAGATACCTCAGTCCAAAAACATGCACGAAACGAAAACCTACAAAGTGAGTTAAGACGTGAGGTGTGACCTTCTGCATCACCTGCTGTAACCCTGCAGCCCGATCTGCAGCCCGGTGTCTCTATACAGACGCGTCAAATAGATGGGACGTCCAGCACACAGACGCACACGCACACGCACGCACGTATGCAACACACACACGTGGATCTTTGGAATCTGGTCGCCTTTGTGCTTTGCTGTGTGCAGCAGAGATCCGGCTCCGGCTGATCCCGCAGGAGGGAGGCTTCGAAATGGGCTCCGTCATATTGTTTGACAGAAACTCGCAGGTTGATTGAGTGGATTCTCTGAGAAGGGCTGAGAATGGTGATTTCCAAAAGGAAGAGGAGGAAGAAGAAGAAAGAGAGAGAGAGCAGCTCACGCGCGTTCGAGGGGCTCCGCAGAATTCACATTGCCGACCACGAAAAATCTAATTAGAGGGAAAATAATTCAATAATTAATTCTTTTTGCGTAACATAACTGTTGTGTGGCACGCAGCTTTGCGAGTACGATGAGATTTTTTTTTTTTTTGAGAGCGTTTTGTTTTTATTAAATGTGACAAGCTGACGATTTGGCCACTGGGGTAAAAATAATTAACATAATGGTCGTAATTACAGGCGCGCTAACAATGCCGTTCATTTATCATATCGTTGTACTAGCTGCTGCCCCCAACCTGCTCTCTCACCTGACTAATTAAATGAGTTGCCTTTCAACAACAACAACAACAACAAAAATCTGGTTTCACAAACAGCTGATTTCGATGCAAGATTGTGAGTCACGGTTCGGTTTGTTTGGGGGATTTTAATTTGTCATGAAATCACACGTTTGTATTTTGAGCACCTATCACATGTGCAGATTTGATGTAAAATATCTTTAGTCTCATATTTTTTTCATCAGTTAATACAGGTTTTAATAGGCCTAACTAATTAATAATTAACAAAGATTTAAATGACACTAAAAATCCTATAAAGGGGCCACGAGATATTTTCCAAACGAGTGGCGAGTGTGTGCCACACATGCAGCCTGCTGCACAACGACAGGTCTTCTTTAAACATATTTTTAAGAAATCAAAAGATCAAAAGGGGGAGAGAGAGAGAGGGAGAGAAAGAGAGAGAGAGAGAGAGAGAGAGAGAGAGAGTTGATTAGGCGGTGGATGTCGAACTCCATCAAATCCCAAAATATCTGCATCCACCTTACCCATACAAACCTCCACACGTTTGCCTCCGCTGAAAGCCCTCGACGTTGCAATAATAAAGGTCTTAAGATGCTCTCATGTCTTGATTTGTGAACATTGCAAAAATTCACAAGTTTGGAACATTTTCTTTAGTATTATCATTATATGGAAATTGTAAAGCAGAAAAAAAAGTAAATATAACTCCAGTGACATCACACGCGGGAAAATGTGTGTAAACACCTGAAATTGTCTCACTAGACCCCCCCCCCCCCACACACACACAATAATGAAACGAATTAACAATATGTAGCATCTCCAGCCACCTTCATGCATTTAGGCAGATCACCCCCCACCCGTCTGAAGTGTCCCCGCATGAGCAAACAGCTGACACCCTGCCTGCCGTCTCCTGCAGGTGATCCTGACCTCTGACCCCAGTGAGACACAGGAGAAGAGGACAGGTGGGGACGAGAGAGAGAGAGAGAGAGAGAGAGAGAGAGAGAGAGAGAGAGTCCTCCCTCTCAGGAATCACCAGAGCATCACATTATTATGATCACAATTATTTGTTCGGTGACCTTGTTGGTAGTTTGCAGCGATCACATGTGGAGGCTGTTTCCTCTCCCTCACCTGTGCTGCTGCTGCGCTGTCTCGCCTGTGGGGGGGGGGGGGGGGGGGGGCGGGGGCCGGGGGGGGCGGGGCGGGGGCGGGCGGGGCGGGGGGGGGGCGTGGGGGGGGCGGGGGGTGGGAGGTGGGT
>JAVQJD010016326.1:0-34188 GCA_036023655.1 Nannoperca australis | reverse complement strand
GTTTATTATTATTATTATTATTTTTATTCTTCAATAACTTCTATTGAGCACTGCAACTGTATCAAAAAACAATTTCCCTTCTGGGATTAATAAAGTATTTCTGATTCTGATTCTGATCTGTATGAGAGGCACAAGCTTTCAACATAAACCCAAACATGTCAGGTGACATAGTTTAAGAGCTACAAAGTCCACGTAGGGGGGTGGTCAGGGTAACGCAGGACTTTTACCCACGAGACCAGGATTCATGTTTCATGTGAAACCAAAAGCCATTATTAAACATGTGACTTACGCCAAACCCAACCAAGTAGTTTTGTTGCCTAAACCTGGATAGCTTGTGTGTCTGTATGAGACGCGAGGGGCATGACAAAAAGTCGGTGTTTAATGCCCTGGGAATTAGAACGTGGAGGGATTTCTACTGTTTAACTTGTGATCGTCATCATTTTGTTGCTGTGCAGTGACATCTGACAAGCCTTTAAAAGTAATTAATCTGTTACTCCAACTGGACTTCCTGAACAAGATTACATTGTGTCACGGGTACCTGAAGCAACATGCTCCACCAATGCATTGCCCTTGCATTGTTTTAATGCATGGAAGTGCTGGCAATCACTTCTCAACATCCATATCCTACCACCCATAAGCCCTTGCGTGTTTTAAGATTTTTTTGGTGTAATTAGTTCAGACAGCAGTTTTATCTGTTCTCCTGGAAGGAGACAGAGATTTACTTTTGGACGTGTGTTTCTGCTGTTTTCCTACCTGGACGAACCAGAGACTGTAGAAAGCTGTTGTACCATTGTCACTCCAAGTTGTTGTGGGAAAATGGCATTGACTGTGGGTCTGTCCCCATAGCCAGTTCTTTTATTTCAAATGAAACGATCTCGTCGCCATAGTTGTTTGTTGTCTTCTGGTATTTATCTCTGTGTTCCTTCTCTAAATATTTGATTGATTTGATTAGATATCATTCATTTTTAATAAGATCGCCTTACGTCTACTTTATGTACAGTAGACTGACATATATTACTCCTCTCAGCTTCTGAATGTGTGCTTTTTTTTCATCTTATTATGTAACTGTGATGCATTATCCGTTGGTTGATCCTACTGATGTGTTTATCAGTAGGGTGAAAGTTAAATGAAACCTACAAAGCATCTGATTAAATTTAATTGAGCCATGTATTTTGCATTTTTGTGTGTTTTCTTAAAAGCAGCCTCTAGTGGCCATTAGACGAACTGCAGTTCAAGACACTTCACTGGCATCATCACACAACTGTTAGGAAGAATAAATAATGCTTAATAAAATCTTAATGATAAAGTGTTCAAACAGAGGTCACAAGATGGCGGTCAAAGCAGCTATGTAATATTCCAGTGTACACACAATGATGATATGAGAGGAATCCGAGCTGGAGGGTATTTTCCTGCCAGCTCGCTGCTATCAGCTGTCTCTGATAAGACACTGTGAGCTCTGCTGCGCTTATCTACACAACACATTTACACCCAAGCTACAGCAGAGGAGAAGGGCCACAATGGACAACAACTGCCTCCAGCCAATAGCCCTTCATGTTTCTGCAACGAACTCTGTGAATGGGTGAATTTCATAGTGTTAAATGAGAAACATTATGATAACTGGAGTTAGATATTCAATATTTCTGTAATGTTGATGATCCAGACCCTAAAAGTGGTACCACAAAGAAAGGATACATACGTATTATTAACATATCCCATCAAAAAATCAAAACCAACAATGAATGTATACTAACTAAGTATTGTTTGCATTCAAAGCCTGGTATATCTTCTGTGATATATCTATCTCCATTGTTCTCTAAAACCTATTAAAAACACATCAGTGAGCTGCTCTGGTGCACTGGGTGACATGTTTCTTCATTACCATGAACACACTCACAGACTGTAGTTTATTTGGACTCAATCCCACCAAATGTGGATTCATCCATTGCTGAAAATAATCCCTAACAAATGCACTATTTCCTCCTTTTTTCTAACATTTGCCAAAAACTACAGTGGCCAGATGATGTAGGGAATTATGGAGCCTTCTTTTCAAAACACGAAAGTACGGGATGTCTTCTTGACTCGTCTTCAGTAGGAACCAATGGGTTTGGAGCTGTGAGCCACAGATAGGGTAGGGAAGTCAAAACGTATAGAGAGATGGACTAACACATTGCTCCTTCAGGTCTTTTCATAGGATTCGTTAACAATAACAAAAATATAGAAGAATGCCAACCTTGTTCTTTAATTTACAGGTTGTCCTTCAGATGAATGCCATTAACTGGTTGTATTTGGTCATGGCAAAGTGACCTTCATCAGAATAAAATGAACAAATGAAAAAAACAAATTCAGGGAACAGATGCCTTTTCAGTAAATTGTCAGAAATCATGGAAATCCTTTATTTATTGAGGATAAGAAAAATACGTTATACAACTATTTTCAGGCTATTCACATAATTCGGCAAAATTCTCTATTGTATACTATCTCTATAATAGAAGAATTGTTTCCAAAATTAAACAGTAAAAACATGTGTCGTTTAATGTGAAAGAATGATCTATAAACTACACATTCTTTTGGGAACATGTTTTGAGTTTTTCCCACTCACTTCAACACTTAGTGTTCTTGGAGCTGACATCCAGTGGTAAGTGTGACCCACTGCAGCCTTCGGCATACTGGCTAGTCTCCAGTGATGGTGGCTGCTTAACTGAAAACAGCACTATTGTCTAACTACTGTTGGGAGTACTGACAGTATCAGTAATTATCTGGTATCTTGTTGTGGGTCTGACTGGCTAGAGATGAAACAATACATTTACAACAAAAATTCCAAATATCCCTTAAGTTCAACTTTCACGTTTGAATCACATTTTGGAGGTTTTGGACAAACAATTTAAATATGCCATATGTCAAATGTCCCAACGGACCTTGGAACTTGTGATGGCATTTCTTTTTTACTTTTCTGACATTTAAAGAACTAAATGGTAAATTGATTAATAGCGATAATAAAAATTTTAAATAATCATTAGTTACATGGAGCTTTTGATTAATTCAATATTTGGTGCACTTCACTGACCCCTGAACTCTTGTAATGTTGCTGAACTGCAAGTCTTTTTGAATGCCAAACTCTGGAGTCAGTCAAATCACCACTGAAAACATTTCAGCTCATTTATTCACCAATCTGGAGAACAGTGATCCCACACTGTGTTCTTATTGAGCCCCTTCGTCTGAACAAGTGGTCCCATTTTGTCTGCAAACACGTCAACAGTTTCTGCGGGTGCAGAAGCCAAATAACAAATAGCCACATTTTACAAAGCAGTCAGAGCTTCCAGATGGTTTGAAGCTGTTTGATGCTTCTGGATCACCTTTGGCTGTTTGGAAGCAATCTGTGTATATTAACAACAGGTTCTTGTGATGATTCCAGTGTGTTTCTGCTCTTTAAAGTTTCACATACTATATGGAACAACAGCATGTTCTCACAGCAGTCCACCACATGCACTGACAACCCGATATGACACCAAAGCATGTAATAAACCGGCACCGGTCCACCAATAATATGAATAAATATGCAATATCCGGTTCAGGTGATGGTGGCGGTTTGGTCAGGATTAGGCACTAAAAGTACTTGGTTGAGAAAAAGCAAAGGACTTGATCAAGATCATGGTTTGAGCACACTTGGTTGCTCCCATGCTAGCCCGCACAACTCTGAGTTGTTTGATTGACACAGTTAGCATGTTGTTGAGTCTTTGCTTTGATGGCTATCTGACAGGGTTTGATTTGGTCAGTCAGTGGAGGTGAGCAAATGGAGTAACGTAATTCAAATAAGCCAAAAAACAAACTAACCTTTTAACACCCACTGCTCCATTGCTACACTATGTAGAACTTTCACAGACGCTTAGTGCAATGAAAAGTTACATGAGAGCGCAGCAGCAGTGTGCTCCTGCCATGCCAGTTTCTTTTGTCTTCCTTGTGTTGTTGCATCTTCCAGATTCTATGAATTCTCCTTTATTGTGTTTATGTGAGTCTCTTTCTTTCTTTGTCTCTCTTTGTCTTTTATAATGTATATTCTGCTTGCTAGTGAATAAACTTGAGAAGAGAATGTCTTTCCCTCATTCTCCTGGCCGTATACAGTAATAGTAGTGTCAAGTTGGAATGAATGGGAGGACCTCCATTTTTGCTGCAGCACCTGATTTTGTCTGAATTGCCTTATTGTTGTATTGACACCAGCACCACTTCCGTTAAATGCAGCAAATATTTTGCCACGCTGAATATTTTAGTTACTTAATAATTTAATTTTCTCAGACAGTAGTTATCTTAAAAACATGGCAGCTGGTTAGCAGACTGAGCTGACCACTTAGCAGTCTATTTACTGGCTGTTAATTGGTGCCGTTGGATTGACTGACAATAGCCTGTGCTGGTCCCTTGGTAAATACCAGTAAATCCTGTGGAATGGCTCTTTATTGACCTATTAGAGAAAGACTGTAGGGGGTGCATCAACAAACACATCCACAGAGTGATTTGTGTTTGGTGTGTATCCTCCAAGGCTCCTACCTGACAACTCAATACAGATGTGTGTGTGGGTGATGTGGATATGTGGGGACAACCAATCAGACATCTCTCTAACACACCAAAGCTGTGTATTGACAGCATCTTCGGAGGCTGAAGCATTGATTGTCTGCCTGTGACTCACCTATGAAACAGATGGTAGTGGATGCTGATAAACACACCACTCACACACATAGAATAAATAGGGATGTATGGAAACGATAGCCTCTCTGTGCGTATGTATGTGACACACTCACAGCATGTACACGTGTGACCCAGGGTTCACTGTGTTTTCAGCCATGACCCTGCTCTGACCTCCAGTACCTTCTCTTTAAACATGATCTCTGTCACACCAGGCGACCATTTTGGCTCTGAGTTCAGGACAGGGAGTGGGTTTAGGCCCCTTGACAAGTTGCTCAGGTCCCAAAACACCTGAACAAGTTACTCTTGTAGATAATAAAGCAGATTAAGTTACCTTATGTAGTTTCTTAGAGAGGTTTACAGTGAATCCCATAGATTTTATTCATAACAGTGTTAGAATTGTGACTTGTTGGTTAGAGGGCACATGCACATCATTCCTGTGGTCTTTGAATATTGACAGCGGAGGCTGGATTAGGTCACACAAGGCAAAAAGAGAGGAAATAGACATTTTGACAATTTGATACATTATTGTTATAATGCTTTTATCTTATGTTGTGTCTCATTTCTCATTTGGACACTTCCATGTAGTACACTGTATACTTACTTGCGTAGTGTGTGAATTTTGACAGGGTAGCATTCCAACACAGCTGTTTTGCACTTACTGGAAATGATGATCGCAGCTTTCGACTGCTTCTTCTTTTTAATGTCGAGTTGCTGCCGGACGGAGCATTATTGCCAAAATTTAAAAACAACTGTCACCCTCGCTTGACTCCAGTTGTATTTTATAAAAAATGTATTAAAATGAAGGTGCTTTTACTTTTAGTGTGGTGTTCACCTTATCAGTCCCAACCACGGCTGCCATTTTCATACACTGGTGGTCCCTCCCACTCTGCTACGTAGCCAGGATGGTGAGAAGTGTACAGCGTTCCACACAGAACTTTCTGACCGTTATGAGCACATCATAGTGCACTGCATTTTGATAGTGGGAATGCACAAGCACAGAAGAACATGAACTGAGACACAGCTTATCAGACTTCAGTTTCTCAATCATCAGAATTATAGGCTGCAAGAGGTCAAAGGTCAGAGCCTTGGAATGAAGTACCATGATGTCAGATATCTTGTAGCTAATCACCATATTTACTGAATATACAATGCCCCTGACCATCCTTTACCAACACCTGTTTTTGGAGAAAATACTTTTGGATCCAAACCTTTCAGCCTGATGGGAAGGTTTCCTGATGATACTAACACAGCTTTCTCATTCTCCCTGTCTTCTCTTGTAAAAGTGAAACATGAAATACTTCCATTAAAGCAGAATATAAATCCCACGTTGTATAGCTTGTCTATCAATCACATACTGACACTGCACTGTCAGGCTATTTGAAGCAGTCACAATGATTGTCTCTGGCAGTTAGCATCTTTTTGAGCTCCTTGTCGTGCTATTCAGTGACAATGGAAGCCTGTATCACTCAGATTTTCCCTGCATTCAAATGTGGTTAATATGGAAATGTCTGTTCCTCAATATAATTTGACCCCAAAATGTTGGTTTATACTGGGACCAATAGGGACATATGTTGGATGTTACATTTTATCTGAAATGTGAATGTGAATGTGTTTCATATAAATTTTGGGTTGCAGATTTTGTCTTATTTTTATTAAATTTACATACATATATTATACTTTATATTATCAAATGACACTTGGAACTTTGGAATACTGAAAAGGAGCTAGAGCAGCAGCTGTGGTAGCAGTGTCGGCTGAAACGCTGTGAAAACCAAAAGTTAGATTCAAAGTTTCACTTGCATTTCAATTACGGCATCCTGCTTTGTTTTGGGGTGGTCTGTGACTGGCTAACCCATCACTAAGAAAAAAAACTCTAAGAAAATAAACTGTGCAACTGTCCAGCCACAAGCAGGAGGGTAAGTCAAAAGCTGCCCTAAGCATAATCTTTCTCAGAGGGGAGCCATTGACAGTTAACACTTTGATTTGAAATGTGCAAAGGTTGTCAGCTGCATGTAGAGTAAAGGGTATAGTATGCTTAAAATGAACTATGTCCATTCATTTTAGACGCAAAACTTTTTATACCTGTTCCGAATGGTCACACTCAAAGGTGGGGTGAAAACCCTGCAGCCATCTCTCCATGAGCTCTGCATCTTTTGAGTTTCTATAATCTCGATGCAATGAATTGTTCTAATGGGGATAACAGCGCACACTTACTGATAGTCTCTCTTGTCAGACATTCTTGGTGTTGCAAGTGTATGCGGAAAAATTGACAGAAATAATTAAGTAAAAAAGAATAAGAGAAAATGAAAGAAAAATCCTGGCATCCATCTGGCCACCAACCAGTCACTGCAAATTAAAAAGTTACAAAAAATGTTAGGTGTTCCAATACGATATTTTAAGCATTCTGAGGTGTTTAGACTCCCTGCAGGCAAGTCACAAGGGCCTGTAATTTCTTAATTTTATCTTTATGATGAGACTGAATTGTACATCCCCCTGTAAACATTAATACATGGCTGACACAATGAATAAACATCCATTTATAAAGGGTATAAGTTGTTGCTAATGCCTTGATTAATGGTTAATGACTATTTAAAGGTCCCCTCCAAACATGTTTTAAGACATAAAAAAGTACTCTGCTTTGAATAATACTGTGTCACATATGTATTTTTTTATCCCCATAAGTTCAATTACCTCTTTTTAAACTCTTAACATTACCTCTTCTACTTCTCTTTAAATGAACCAGATTGTGTGAATATGCAAATGTTGCTTATTTAAATAGTTGAACAAACGGACTAAAGACTCCATGACTCATGTCTTTAACTGTTCTCATTGCACATGCACTGGAGGATCCAGGTTTCCATATTGTACTTGTGCACGTTGTATACTGCACCATGATTGGCCCCAAACTAGTTGTGATGTCACAAAGTTCTGCTGGTGCATCAACATGTTAATCTGAGATTTAAGGGGAGCACAGACACACGGTTCCCCTTCAGCAGGTGAGTGTGAAAACAAACTCTGCACATGCATCATTCTGCTCAGTGAAGTCACAATGAACAAAACACATTTTTGACTGGAAAGGGGCTTTAATAATTATTTAGGAATCAGTTATAGCTGTTTATAAGGAGGCAATGTTTGGGTTGCCAGGTTGTGAAAAATCTGGTGTTTAGCCTTTCTATCATGTAACAAGGCAGTTATACATGTTGGTATCTTATGGATTACTTTCCAATAAGCCATTAAGTAATATATTCATGATTGGGCAATGCAAAAGTTATTGTTATTATGGCTTATTAATGCCTTATTAGAATCAAAGTTTGCCTTTTTGTTGTCTATGGAAGCTACTTTGAAACTACAGTACTAGGCTGAAGAGCAGCAGATGACAGTTCTTTATTTTCTATTTAATCCCACCACTTTGACTTGCAGGCTTCAACGTATGTCAGCAGCAGGACTGTCTGTGCATCTGAGGGTAAAGTTTCCACTTGACGTCCGGGATGATAAAAAATCCACTGCTCACATATTTCACCACTGCTGCTAAGTGGGTGATCTATCACGCCCGAGTTATGCAATATTACACACACACACACTCGGGCAGAAATCATAACAGTGATGGTGACGGTGATGCAAGAGATAAAGGAGCAGTCCGTGTATTACAGCATGGCAGCAGGCCGACAGGCGGTGACAGCCAGGAGAGAGAGAGATTACTGGAACACACACACACACACACACACACACACACACAATCTCTCCCTCACACACACACACATACTGGCACTCAGAAGGTGAGATATGTCTCCCAGCATAGAGATGTACTCTGCTGTAATCTCTTTGTCTACAAGATACACTTAGATGGATGGTAAAGAGAGAAAGTTTTGCAGTGAATTCCGTACGCCCCAGTCTTCTTCAGTCAGTATTATTTGAAACACTTGTTATGTTTAATATATAGTTTATACGTCTGTTTAGTTCTATATTTGCAGGTTTTAATATTTTTAAAGGTAGTTGTGATGTCCTTTAAGACACTTAATACAATACCCTCCTGCTATATTTACTTTGAAAGAATTACTGTGTTTTCTTTGTATTGTGTAATCATGCATCCTCTTCATACTGGTTGTAATAACTTCCTGACGAGGTTACACTGTACAGTATGAGAAATCCACAACTATTGGATTGTGGCAACTATTAGAATACCAGTAAGAATCAAAAAGTATTTCGCATGTCTGTACAATAAATGTGCAGCTGGAGCAAGCAGCTGGTTAGCTTAGCATAGCATAAAGAGTGGCAAACGTCATTATGCTAAAGCAAAGCAAACATTTGAAGAGCCACATACTGGATCTTCTTTGAAGTGACAAGCTGTTATTGGTCAGTCCCCAGATTTAAATCAGGTCATTTCATTATAAATAAATGACTTTACTACGTTTATTTTATTTTGAATATATATTTACTGAATTTGCTGCATTTGTAATTTATTGACACATTTTTATTTCATGTAAAGCACTTTGCTATTGCTTTGTAGTAGTCAGTAGTAGTTGTAGTAGTAGATTATTAAGTTTTGTCTTGTACATGAACTTATCTGCTGCATATTTATGATATTTACAGTATAATTTCAATTTACAACGTTTTCTGTTTTGGGATAATAGACTATCGCTATGTGAGAACTGAAACCACATCTGGTGCACAGTGGGATGTGATTTAACAGAGTTTCATAAACAGTTTGGATAATGTCATTAATAACCTATTAAGATTAAATGATAAACAATATCCTGCTGTTGAATAAGGGTGTTGGAGATGGAGCTCAGAAGATCTGAACATACAAAGTCTTGTTAACCAGGTTATTGTCTTGTAGTGTGACTGTTTGTTCCTATGGGAACTACATTTACACAGTTTAAAACGTGTGTTTGCATGCATGGACCACAGTTGGGTTTGCCCCAGTGCAGTTTTGCATGTCTTATCTTTACCACACAAAAGGAGCAATTAGGTTTCCTGTCCACTGATCTAATGTTAGTATGTAATCATCAGTCAGAGCTACAGTGAATATCAGTGGGTCTCTGAATGTTTCTATTGCATGCTTTGCAGTTTAAGAATCCCATAGAAATACTAAGCTATGTAATGTTTAAATGAGGCTCACAATAAGAAGTGAGGAATTCCCTCTGTTTGTAGTTAAAAAGAAAATTAGATAGCACCAATGAGAGTTCAACCTCTTCAATTTGAACTTACTCCTAAAATTGTGTTGTTTTCATCTTATAAGTTCCACATTCAGGTTAATCGGACACTGTGTATCAGTCCCTGCCATTTTGAATGCACCACAAATGTGTGGTAAAGAAAATTTTTAATATATTTATTTTGTCCATTTCTTTTCATGATAAGCAGCATGAAAAGCATGTTGAAGCAGTGGAACCTAGTTGGACATTGAGCAAGCTTTATTAAACTTTGGGTCAAGACCTTAAAATGAGTTAATTTTGTGTTTCTAAAGGTTCAGGAAAGTATTGTCTCACATTACAAGTCATTTCACAATAGACAGGCAATAAACATCAATAATATTTACTATGGAACTGCAATATAATAACTCAAATATCCATACACTTTTCTGTGTTGCTAACTGGTTGTGTTGCTAATAACAAGCAGGTCAATGTTTTTTTTTCTAAATCAGTGAGTCATTTTCAGATAGTCTAAAAATACTAAATGAAAATATATCATATACAATTATTATTATTATTATTTAAATCAGTAAACAATCTGCCATAAACTGTCTTGAATTTGTTGCCTAAAAACAAGTCATTCTTTCTTTTTGACTCTCCCTAACACACGCTCTCTCTCTCTCTCTCTCTCTCTCTCACACACACACACACACACACCATGCCTGTCACAGTGAGCCAGTCATCCTGTAATGGCTGCCACTGCTCATTGTTCACATCCTGCTTTGTCTTCAGCGCCATTTTGACTCTGCTGGAGGAGGAGGAGCTAGTTAGCAACAGATCCACACACACTAATGGCATGGAACTAGCCATGCTAATTCCGGGTTTGCTCCACATTTACCCTGTACTAGCTTAATAACGGGAGAGCATTTGCAATACCAAGCTAACAGTTACCTTCCATGCTCACACACTACAGATAGTTGTGCTCCCTCTGGTTAGCTGCAGGTCTCACACACTGTTGTAAAAGGCTACATTGTGGTTACCCTGCTGTTCTGGTAGAGGGCCATGCTTTTCTAGCCTTTACTCAGAGGCAAAAGACTAGCAACGCTAAGCTAACGTGAGGAAAACAACCTCCCTACTGTGGTTTTTACTCTTTTTATCTTCTCATTCTCTCCTCCAAGCCATTTCTTCAGGGTTATCTCAGTGTAAACACAAATGGATAAAACCATGCTGGGCCATGCCAGGCTACATATTCATGCTGCATAGTCTGGGAAAACTATATGGAAGCATGCATTTAATCTTAAAATTATGAGCCAGAATTAAAATACATATTAGGAAAAAAAACATAATAAAATGACAAACTGAATTATAATAATTTGAGAGGAAAACTGAAAATTATAGTTGTATTTCTAATTGCAATGTCTAAATGAATTGTGAAAATGATATAGCCTATGTAAAAAGATACAAATATTGTCAATTTCAATTAACAGAAGCCAAATAATTATAACAATTATAGGCCTATTAATAGGCTGTTTTATATTTAAGCATTTATAAAAATGCACTGTACTATTAGTGTTAGCTCCATAAAAAATATATATTTTCTGCATGTCATGTCATAGCTATTATTTAAAAATGACATATATGTATCATAAGTATTATTTATTCAGCAGTCCTTGAACAAAACGACATGGGCCACATCGTAAATGTTTGTGTCTTTTTTATTATTATTATTATTATTATTCCACTATGAAAATATATGTACAATAAATAATTTTGATTTTCACTATTAAAGAATCTCAATAAATAAACTAGGGTCTAAAACTCGGGTCATCAGCAGGGCTTCTCTCTCGCCTCGTCTCCTTCAGAGAGAGAATGAATTCATTCTTCAGTCCAGCCTGTCTGAGCCTAGACTCCGTGAACAGTTCCTGAGAAGTTATTAAAGATCCATGAAGCTGCACCAGAATGGACCAGAGGAAACAAAATCCACGCATACTAATAAGGGTTCATCATTTTAACAAAAAAAATGTAAAAACAAAAACAAGAAAGGCAATAAATACCTGGAATCAGGGGAGAGAAAAATCCACACATTTTCGATCGTGGAAAAAAACTATTTCCCTTTGATGTTTAAAATAAAAAGGCATCTCTCTTAAACTACATCACAGCCGCAAAGTAAAACCAGCAAAAAGACGGAAAAAATACTTAAAAACGAACATAATTTTCATTGAGAAATGTTTCAGGAATGTTGCCGAGAAGCTTTTCTGCTTTTTAAACAACAGAGTCCTCGCCGAGTGCTGCTGGCTCCTCCACCACAGGCCTCCGCGGGTCTGCGTCATGTGTGAACGCTGCTGCTGGCCTCAGAAGTTGAGGTGCTGCAGGTCTATGGTGCACAGTGTGCTTGTGAACAGGTCGAAGTCCTCTTCGGAGAAATCCACCGGGCTATCCAGGGAGCTCTGCAGGCTGGGTGACAGGCAGGCGTCCCCGGCAAAGAAGGTCAGGTCGGGGAGCGCGGATGGGGAGTTGGACGGGGGAGCAGAGGAGGAGGTGATGGAGGGGTCCCGCTGCTCGGAGAATGACGGATCGGACGCTGCTGCTGCTGCAAGCCCGGCCTCGCTGAGCTGCAGCAGGCCCGGGGTGTCAGCGGAGTTCGTCGCAGTGAACGCCGGCGGGGAGTGGTGAGCTGCGGGAGCGTCAGAGGAGCCAGATGCCCCTGGTAGCGGTGGGCGTTCGGGACGGCTCAAACCGCCGCCCTCCTCCGGCGTGGGCTGTGCATTGTCCCCGCTGTCACTGGCGTAGGCGGTGGGAACAGAGGCCGAAGATGGATTGCCGCTCCCCGGCTCGTCCTCCGACGCAGCCTCCCCTGTGCCAGATGCTTCCAGCGGCTGGCTTGAATACGGGGACGAGGCATCGGCGCCTTCGAGCGGCTCAAACCCGCCCGGGTCGCTGGATTCGTGGCCTCCTCCGCCGCCGTCCCGGTGGTGGGTAGTCTGGCGCTTGTGTTTCATCCGCCGGTTCTGAAACCAGACTTTGACCTGCCGCTCGGTCAGATCCAAAAGGGCGGCGATCTCCACCCTCCTGGGCCGGCATAGGTACTTGTTGAAGTGGAACTCCTTCTCCAGCTCCAGCAGCTGTGTGTTGGTGTAGGCGGTGCGCAGCCGGCGGGACCCGGCTCCTCCACCGTCCAGACTCGCCTGGCTCGGATCTGCTGGGAGACAAAGACACATTTCAAATAAAAAAATACGTGGAGGATTTATTGTGCAAAGCTATTATAATTTTTTTTGTTTTCATGTTTCGTTTAAACTTCAAATTGTAATGTGCTTCACGAGAGCCCTGTAAAACCTCCACTGTTTTATTGCGTGCAAGATTTCCAGCCAAGAAATATGCTGCTTCAGCATCGAGCACAAATCCCCTCGGCTCTTCTGTCTGTAATAAAATGGTAATAAAACACAAAAAGTCTCGTAAAAAAATACTCCTTCCAATTACAGTAGCAGCCAAAGCCATAACTGTAAGAGTGGACCAATTTGTTGCAGATAAAAAATAATACACAAAGAAGAAAAAAAAAAGAAAATAGAAAAGGCAGATAAAGACAGATGATCACAATGTTTCCCTCCTCTGTAGAGCCCGGAGTGCAGCGAGCATGTTGTGAGCGGCGGCAGCATGTGATCAGAGAAATGCAAAGACAGGAAAATAAATCATGGGACAGGCAGGAAATGTGCAGAGAAATGTGGGGATGTCGATGTGAAACGAATGTGGCGGTATCTGTCAGAAACATAGTCTTAACTAAAAACCCGGAATAGCTTTATGAATGACAGCAGAAAAGGCAGGACACGAGAAAACGAGAATCCCCATAGAAATGAACGGGATGGGGGTGGATTTTGTGCGTTTGGAGAAATAAGAACTGTTGTTTAAAGATGCAGTGATTGTTTCGGCGGTCAGTGTGAAATACAGAAATGACCTAAACCAGAGTAAATCAGATTGTGTGCAGTCTGTATCCTGTGTGGATGTAGCTCATACCCCCCCCCCCCCCTTTCTCCCCCAACCCCCACCCCGACATATTTTGTCCTTTAGCTTTGCCTCGCCATTATATTTCCCACCTCCATCCAACATGGCTACCATCTCAGTTGTGTTATGAATATATAATACCAGGACGATGCTGCTGCTGCTGATATCAAGTCACACCACCCAAACGAACAGAATGCTACAGCAGCTTTGCACGATGGATACAGAAACATAATAATCCTGCACGATAAATAATTTGCCTTTTGCAAATGTGGGCTGCAGATGGTACAGAACTAACAAGATGCTGGTGTGAAAGGTTTGCACAGTGTAAAGCTGAATCCCACACAGTGATCCTTAAAATGTGACAGAGATAATGTGTGAGAGGGTGAATATTCAAATGCACGATGAGAGAGTGTGAAAAGCACTGCAGCATAATGCAGTGGTCTAGATATGGCTTCCCTGTTGACACAGCATCACAGCACTGCACACACCACACACACACACGCACATTGAGGAGGCAAAAGACAATCTCATCCATGCACATCCATGCTGTGTGTAATGAAGCTTATTTCTGAAGTAGAAGTGAAATGAAGAACCAGACAGAAAATTGAGGCACAGGCTGCACACCCCTCACACTCCCAACACACACATACACACACACACACACTCACACACACACACACACACACACACAGGCTGTAGCATCCCAGCATACCGACCTGTGGGGGACTCGATGCCCGCCGAAGCGTACCCTGAGGCGGTCGGCGACGGGGAGGACGAGGCGGGGGGGATGATGGATCCACCACCGCTGGAGCTGCTCCCAGGCTTGGGGCACTTCTTTGATGACTTCTTCTCCTTCATCCAGGGGAACTCGTGGGCCAGCGGACCGGCCGGAGTAGCCGTGACCGTGCCAGGGGCCTGGCCGGGCGGACATGGCTGCTGGGCGGCTCGGTGGTGCGTCTGGAGGCCATTAGATGCGGAGGTTCTCCGGTTCTGCTGGCTCCTAGCAGTCGGTCTCGGCTGGCTGGCTGTGCAGGGGCTGAGGCTGGGGATGGTGTGCTCGAAGGGAGGCGGAATTACTGTCGACTCCTTGATTGATGAAGTTTGAAATGACTCCAGGACGGCGGGGAAAGACGTCAGGCACTCTGCAAGGGACGGCTGGCTGTTTATAAAACCGATCTCCCTCTCAAATTCAAAATTCATAGCTCCCTCAAACCGGTTTCACCCTCAAACGGCGAGACCCCCGAACAATCCCTTCCCCAAAATAAAAAAAACAAAACACATTCACACACGCACGCTCGCACACTCACACAACACAATATGGCTTCTTAAAAAAACAAAACGAAATGAAAAAACGCACGAGCATGTATGCTCCCGACCGCAATGGCGTAAATGCGGCGGCTATATAATAATTGTGTATATTGGTGATATTACTAGCGTATGGGGACCTGGGTAGGCTAAACTGAAGAACTATGGGGCGAAATTGCAGCCAATTCCTGGTCATGTGACCGAAATCAGCCAATAGGGGGGCCGGGCCTGGCGGCGGCGACGGCTGTGGGAAGCAGCATTATTATTTTTCCACCAAATGCTGTGGCAAAGAGGGGCTGTATCACAGGATAGCTGCTATTGTTTTGTCCTAACGGGGGGTAAATTCGGAGGAGAAAAAAAACGGGAAGGCGGCCGGTCGCCATGTGCGCCGCGTGGGCGGCGGGTCGGCGCATCCCGGCCCGGTGTTACGCACAAACAATAGAGCATCTCTCGGACATTTTTTCTTTCCTCTGAGTGATGTAATGACGGCTAACATTAGGTGAGCGGAGCTGGCCAGCACCGTTTACAATATGGCTCCTTCAGAAGAGAAAAAAAGTAGTGTTTACAGCACGCAGCTCATTAATCTTATAAAGTATGACAGAGACTGAAATCCCCAACTTAGACACAGAAAACGTGGACAGGGTTTTAGATGGCGCAGCAGCTGTGGAGGAGAGGAGGATGGAGAGTTCTACTCGGCGGTAGTGAAGATGAAGCACAGTGGCTTCTAACAGATAGAAACAGGAACCTAGATTTAACTGGGAAGAGAGGCAGAGACAGGGAGCCTGTTGGTGTGTAAGTGTACTTTTTTGTATTTAACAGACTTCTTCAAGTATTTGGGGATTATGCTTTTTTAATAGTTGTTGGAGCTTGTTTCCAGTGTGCGTGTGTTTGCGAGAGAGAGCTAGGAACCCAAATCTAAATCTAATCTCACTAAAATAGTCTCTGCACTCGGCGGGCTCCAAAATTATTCTTAGAGGCTACAGCTCTCTCACCCTCTCTCTCTCTCTCTCCCGTGCGATGTGTGCGTTTTAAAATGCTCGGTGTGTTTACGCAGAGACGGAGCGAGAGAGAGAGAGTTCACTGCGAGGTCGCTCCGTGCAGCTGGGGAGAGGAGGGGAGAGCGCACGGCCTCCGGTTCCCTCTAATAGTGAACACAATAATACAGCGGCACAAATATGAGTGATAATAGTAAGCGAAGGTGTGCTGATGGCCCCGAGATTCAACAGGGCGCACATGTAGATTTCTTTAAAGAAGATCAGGAACTCGGGAGTTTAGCAGAGGATATTTTTGGGGAGGGCCCGAGGAGCCCCGAGTGGAAAAAAAGAAGTGCGGTGATCAATCTTTCTCTCCCTGCAAAGAGCCTGACAGCAGCCCCTCTCTCTCCCCAAATAACAAGACACGCTCCAGTCTTACTATCTCTATCTCTCTCCTTTTAGCTCCATTACTCGCCATGTTGTATTATTGTTTACACTGCCTTTACGCGCAGCAAAAACGCGCATATCAGAACTATTTTATCTGTTCAAAAACAACGACTCAGATAGCAGAGACAAATGGGTAGAAGCTATTTAACACGCGCCCTCTTCTCCCTCTCTTTCCCATGGCATTTGGCTTCGCCCCCTGGTTCTGAAAAAAAGAAAAAGAGGCAGAAAAAAGCAGAAATGTGTGTGGGAGTGAGGGCCATTGAGCGCGGCAGAAAGCGCAAGCAGTGAGTAGGCCGAGGCTGCCTGGACACACACACACACACACACAGCAGACACAAGCTGCTGACTGAGCTCCAACACCACAACACTGCACCCGCTTGGCTTCTTGTCTTTGTCTCATTTTTAACTTTGTCTCGATTGAAAATGTAATTTTTGTTTGTAAAATTCCGACGAGTTTATTGAGAGTTTTGGAGAGCATGGGCTGTTTTTTCATGCTAGTCATTACATGGGATGCGTGGATCGGTCGACTGAAGATGGTATATTTTCACTTTTAATTCAATTGAATTGAATTAATTGTATGTTATTTTATTTCATTTTATAGCAGTCAGGCATTTTGTTTTGGGTTAACTGTGGATGGTGCAGTAATTAATTTCCTTTCCATTCCAGTAACTACGTTTAAATTTAAAGTGCAATTATCTATTAATAATATTTGGGATTTTGATTGGTCCTACACTGGTTTCCGGTAAACAAAAACAAAAAAGAAGAAATAAAGAAAAAAAAAACAAAGAAAAGTAAATAAAAGAAAAAGAAAAAGCTTCAAAGTAACAGTTCAGGAATTTTAGTCCCTCATTCTGTTTAGTCTACTGAGTAAAATGAGCAGCATCTTCTACTATTAGCTTAGTACGTATTATTATTATTATTATTCGACTTTTGTCAAGTTGACAGCTAGGCTACTGCATGATCAAACAAGACATCTGTTCACATGTGGCAGAGCACTTATTTGACAGATCTCCTGTTTAATATCCGTACAAATCTTAACCTTATTAAATTGCACTTATGCTTTTGAACACTACTCCAGATCCGTGCATGTACCTGGCTGGGAGCGTGCTCTACAGTAGTAGCTGTGCTGCTTGCAGCTGCGACTGCGCTGCCGAAGCCGAGCCGAGCTCTCCGTCTGTTTTTATGAGGCAATAAATTAGATCCAATCTCTGCTTATTGGTGTTTTTATTGTCTGTTAGTCCAACGGAGATGTAAAGGGAAGTACGGTCATTATTTATGGGAGCCTGATTTATGTCCCAAGTTTTATGCTGCTCTCAGACCTCGTGCAAGAGAGAGAGAAAGTGTTAGAGACCACGTGATGGGGACAAGGCGCAGGCCTTAGGGCTTTTTTTGTCATAAACATCAACACAGGACACATAGCTAGCAGAGGGATCAGCAGTGCGTGGAAAAGAGAGAAAGCAAGAGGAAAATAAAGCTGAAAGGAGAGAAAATGTTCAGCTGGAATGTGTGAGCTGTGCTCTCTGCTGCCGGTTCCACTACGCTGCATCAGTAGCCATAATCTGGGTCACGTGTCTTATCTTGGGTCTGCTATCTGTTGAAAAAAGTGGAATCAAGAATGAATATGAACTTTCTCACCAATCCAGGCAGTTAACAACCAACAGTCGATCATTAAAAACAGCCAGTAATATAAACGGTGAACATCTTTCTGAGTTTCTGCTAGACTAAACCACACAAGAAATCACTCAGGAAACTGGTCTCCAATCATCTGCTGCTCTGATAGCTGGCTTGGGATTTTTTTATTATTATTATTTTGTCAAACTATTATTTCCACGGTCAAGCATGAACTGTCACTCTAGCTTCACTGCATTCAGGCTCAATATTTTCAGAGAAGCTAAGAAGAGCTGCTGTACAGAATGCCCTGGTGTGAACCTCCTGCAGTGATTGGAGTTCATTCTGATTTTAGCTCTGAGTCCAGCCCCGATTTGGGTTCAGGTTTAGAGGCCAGATACTATTTCAGTGTCTTGCTCTAAGGATACTTCAGCAGCAGGGTTGCGTGTTTGAGGGTTTCCTTGCTGCCACTTTGCCAATCCAAAGAATTGGTAACTTAAACACATAAACAAGTCAGTTTTATTGTTTGAAATCACGGCCTGTCTTCAGTAATCTTATTTTTGTAGAGAAATGAAGTCTTGGGTGTTTGTTGACTGTAATCACAGCTGAATACATCTGTCGGCAGCGATACTGTGACAGTAGATTCAATATCAACACTGGTTCGGAGTAAGTTTGAGCTCTACCTGTAACTGCACCAATATAACAGCAACACAGCTCAGTGTTTCCTCCTTAGAGAGAGGTCTCTAAAAATAAAGAAATCAAGTGGCAACAGGTATCAGGTTTTAGAACAGGAATCATTCTTGGATCTGACCTTAGACCTTCCCTGGGATGCAGCCCAGGGTCTGACATTAGCATTAGTGGAGCAGTTGTGCTGGTAATTGGCAGGTAAAAGAATTCCAGCCACCAGCAAAATAGTAGTGTAATAACTGCAATTAGAACATCTGCCTATTCTATAGAGTAAAGCAACTACTTTGACAAGTAACCACCTTCTTTCTGTTTACTTTGTAAAGCAGAGGGGGGCTAAACGCAGATTAGACGTTTTCCTAAAGGCTGAAGACGTTTAATTGTTATTCTTGACGTGTTACACGTGGCTCCAGGTCTTTAGATTTAATTACTGGGAATGTTTTTCTGACAGTGATGTCATGCTGTGGCCCAAGGGGGCGACCCGATATTCAACACTGGTACTGGTGTCAGGTCATCCCTCAACTCAGAGAGAGTCACAAAATGCAAGCATGTAGGCCGACCGGTCAAACAACGCAAGACTTTCACCCACAAGACGGCTGTTTGTGTCCCGTGTGAAGCCTAAAGTTTAATGCTGACTTCTTTTAACTCATTGTAATGTTGTGTACGAAACTTAACACAAACCATGATATTTTCCTAAACCTAACTAAGTAGTTTTGTTGACTAAACCTCAACAAACATTGGTTACCGTCACAAATACTAGAGTCACTAGAGGTCGCAGTACATACAAACATAAATATGGCTCCTAATAAGCTGCTGCACATGTGACCTGTGGATCTATTTTTGAAGTACAGTCTTGTCATGTTGCAGTCATCGGCAAACAACCTATTCTGTCATTTAGGTAGGAGGATTTGTTGGAGAATGTACACGATCTCCATACTGGAGCACAGACCACTTACTCTACATCACACAGTGTAAACGGTTAACTTTGCAGTACAGAAAGCAGCAGTGCCACTGAGGATCAGCTGATTTGAAAAGGTTTAGCAGGTTGAACATTCTTTTGGAAGACATGCAGCACCACTTACTTTAAACGTTTTAGTCCTGGGATTCTAGTATTTGCATATTTTTATAGTTTCTGCATTTTGCTCCAGCTGGCAGCCAACAGTTGCCCAGCAGTGCAGAGGGTTGTTTGCATGTTGCCATGACAGTGGGTCAGTTGGTGCTGGCAGGTTTACACCTGACAGGAGGCTTCCTAACAAAGTCTCACAGCCTCTTCAGATGGGACTTTGAAGGTTTTCGTGACGATGATGTTTGAATAATTATTTACCATGAGTTTTCCCTCCTGAGAATCATAAAAAACCGACGATAGCTCTGAATAACATAACATTTTATTAAAGAATTGTTCAACAGACAACTCTCTCAACAATGAAAGAAAAGGAGCTACAAAGGACAAAGAAATAAGTTTTTTTTCTCCAAAAAGACTCGTTCTTTTTTCCAGCTAATAGTTTGTCTAAATTTTCCGACTATGCACGGACGGGTCACCAATCCCCGTCCCTGCCCTTTTCCCTGTACAAGCCAAGACATTTATGTACAAGGGTCATAATAGGAACATAAAAACTACTTATCTTCTTCTAAAATACAAGAACTAAAAAAATGTAACTTCAGTACAATGGACAAGAAGAAACACAACGTTGTTTTTTTTCTTTCATAACAGGTAAATACTAAAAAAGTACAGTATTTTTTCTCGATATAAATACATGAAGGATAAATAATAATAATACAAAACAGAAAGTCTTTTTAAACTGGCTATAACAAATAAATATTTATATATGAATGTTCACTTGAACACACATTGGCAAAAGACGCTTTGATTGGAGGGCCTTCCGTCTTCAAAATAAGATTTTATCATTATTATTTTTTACCTTTAACCATCAAAATGTAAACTCTAAGTGCAATAATGATGCCCAGCTGTGGAAAGCGTTTGTGTAAATCTGCACTTTTAAAAACCGTACAACAGGTTCATTTCCCGAGCAGCAGAGCGTGTAGTGAGAGGCACACACACACACACACACACACACACACACACACACACACAGCTTGCCTTCAGTTTTGAACAGTGGCTGAAGCACTCTGTCTTTTGTGTGTCTGTCCCAAACTCCCCCTCGCTGCTGCTTCAAACAAATAAACCCAGTTGTTTTTAAAAGGTGTGCTACACATCAGCTCAGATTCCTGGGACATGCATTTTTGTTCAAATATATACCCTGTATCCACGTTAAAAGTCAAGATATGCGAGAACAAAACAAAACAATATATAGAATGTGGACTTTTACGCATTGGTGTCCGCTAATGTAAGTGAACCCTTCCAAAGAGAGAGAGACTTACCCAAACATAAATAAATAATGTTCTCCACTCTTATTATTTACCCTGTGTCGATGATGTGCTAAAATAAGAACATTAAAAAGTCTCTTCCATGGCCTCTCGTGTGTTTGTTTGAAGATGTCAACAGCTGCTGGCTGTGGATGTGTGCATTGCTGCGTGTGTGCGTGTATGAAGGAGTGATTAGCTAACGTAGCTTAGCACAGACGTGTGCTCATGGGAGCTAGTTTAGCCTTTGAGTTCATAGCTTCTTAAACCCTGTTTGAGTGATGGGGGGTGTTGGTGGGTGCAGGTGTGGTGATGATGTGTGTGTGGGGAGGCGGTCTGTGGCGGATTGTGAGAAACGTTGCCTCCTTCAGAAGCCATGTGCTGCTGCCACAGACGGAGGCGGAGGGTTAGTAGTGATTCAGTCTGGATGGACAGAGACGGGTGCAGCAGGAGGCAAAACGAAACCGAGATGTGGAGACCAGCCGGTGGTTTTTATGTGCTTCGTGGAACGAGGGGAACAGAGGAAGACGAGTGCTGCCAGCTACGGCCATCTATTCCTGTTCTCCCCCCCTCTGATGGAGAGGCAGAGCCCTCCACATAGCTCAGCGCGGCTGACAACAACATGTGTTGCCTGGAGGGGGAGAGGGCTCAGAGTCATAAATCTAACCACCTCGTTTACTGCCCATTAACATTTCAGCTATTTCATCTACCAGGCGGGAGAGCTGTTTGTATATGTGCATGTCTTAGGGGGGAGATTTTATTCAGAGTGGAGTGTAAACTGCTGCTCTAAAACATGTTAAACATGTAAAGGAGTCCTAAAATGAAAAATGAATCACTGATAATGTACTTTAACATTAAGCAGTTTTGAACGTGTTAAATTAACCTTTTTTATGGGAAGGTAAAACACAACACTGATAAATGGTTTAAAGGTCTTTTTTCCTGTATGAGGATGTCAGGTTTCAGTAGTAGAAAGCTGGATTTAGATTACTTGAGTGTGTACTCACACTTGGCCAAAACGGCTGGTTCAGATTCTGAGTTACTAAGTTTGGTCCCAGCCTAAAACTGATTTCAGCACTTATCAACGACAAAGATGTGGCTTTTGTTGCCTCTTTTGGTGACATGAATGGACTGGGTCGATCGCTGCTACTTGATAAGAGGCACAACCTTTGTCTTTCTGAAATGACAAAGTGAAAGCTCTGGCCCTAATCAGACTCAGCAAGCACTGATGGTTCCCCTTTGTGTAGAGCACAGGACAAACCACCGGATGGCCCCTGTCGGTCTCATTCTGTGTCTCCTGCTGTCCCGTTGCAGCAGTAGAGTCCCCACACGTTAGTTAGTCTGTTAGTGAGTCACGTCGTGTTACGTGTTCTTTGTCGTCTTCACTATTTCCTACGTTGTCATTTTGTTCCAAACCTGCTACAGGTGAGTGAGCTTGGGTGCTTCCTGGATTCTGCCCTGAGTCGAGTGGTGCGCCGACAGCTCGGTGTACGACGGGTGCGTAGGCGGGTCACAGGGCCCCGGGGGCCCCCCTCCGCCCACGTGGTGCTGGTTGGTGGCCGACATGGGCCCCGCGCCATTGTAGTCCATGGTTTGGTGGTGAGGTGGCGTGGGGCCGAGGTGGTTTAGCCCGTACATGGAGGGCCCCGAGCCAGGCATGGGTTCCACATAGCTGCCCCCCCCCACGTAGACTGGACTGGCCTGCATGTTGGTGGGAGTTCCATAGCCAGCGCTGTTGGCCTGCACTAGGCTGTGGTGGGGGTGGGGGTCACCGTAGTCCGGGTCTGGGGCGCCATACTTCTGCTGGGGGGGGCAGCCCTTCATGGGAACATTGGAGTAGGCAGTGGACATGGAGTAAGACACTCCCTGGTGGGGCTTGCCAAAAGATGGCGGAGATGGAACGTCGTAGCCTGCCCCTCCTCCACCGCCTCCCCCTCCCATGGGGTGCATTGAGTTGAGGAAGCTGGCGGAGGACTGCATGGGCAGGGGTGGGGAGCCAGTCGGCGAGGGCCCCCCAGAGCTAGAGCTCAGGCCCTTGGACTTCTGGTCCTTCTTGTACTTCATGCGTCGGTTCTGGAACCAGATCTTGATCTGGCGTTCGGACAGGTTGAGCAGGTTGGCCATCTCCACGCGCCGTGGCCGGCACAGGTACCGGTTGAAGTGGAACTCCTTCTCCAGCTCGACCAGCTGGGCGCTGGTGTATGCTGTACGAGCCCGCTTAGACGACGCTGACGACCCGCCAGTAGGACTCTTCTCCCCGCTGCTACCGCTCTCAGCTCCTCCTGATGCTGAGCACAGAACAGGAAACATTACACAGAGAACGAGCAAGTGAGGAAAAGCAGATGGACACAGAGAAGAAAAACTATCAAAAGAAACATGGGGGCACAAAAAACCTAGAAAATGAAAGGGTTAAAAGTGGGAGTAACGTACAAAAAAGGAAAAAGAGTGTGAATTAAAAAAGGAGGCTATAGTAAGAAAGAAGTAAACAGCCAGAGAGGGAAAGAGAATAAAACACTCAGGCTGCATGCTGGAGGAAATTGAAAGCATTCAGGATCTTAATAAAGCAGAGGGGGGTCCGGGCATGCCTGCTGAATTATCCCTTGATATTAGTTGTCAACACTTCATAACAGTGGCAGTTATTAAGAGACGGAGGGCCGGGTGCTGGCTGAGGGCAGCTAAATTGCATCTTGGCTGGAAAAGACAAACCCCCCACAGCAACAGCAGAAACAGCACACAGACTACGAGCCGGAGCCGAGGCTGACCTGCACGCTCATGGCCAAGACAAGTCAAACGTCTCACCACATGTATGAGAGTTATGCTGGCTCAGAGTCTGCAGCAGGGAGCAGCTCGAACATGTGTTTTTGTTGGTGAGGATGATGCTGGGTTTTAAACAATAAGTTCTTTTCTATCTTTCTGTCAGTATCTTTTCATGTAGGTGATGTGTATGTTTCTCTCAGCAGGAAGCTAATCAATCTGCCAAACTCTAAATCCACCAGCAGCTGTCACTGCTTTAAGACGTGCGATGAGAGTCGTTTATCTGACACAAAACAGCCCAAGCAGTCTAATAAACTAATCACAATGAACTAGCATGTAGCTGATGATTATCCTCTATAGTTCCAAGAAGCTCTTTTTCCATATAGTATGTAATAAATTCTCCCTTCATGAAGGTTATAATGTTTAGAGATGGTGTTCTTTCTCTCTAATTCCTGATCATTTTGGAGGATGTTGCTGTTACATTATATTGTGTCATTCTGAAGGGTGTTCTAATATTATGTCCAACCAGTTTATATAAGTGGGGAAGAGTAAATAATAGAAACACAACACACCTCAAACTACGTCTTCCAAAATGACCATACAGGAGCAAGTACAGCAGATGAAAGTTAAAGCAGGAAGTCGGTCTTCATTCATTTCAAGATTCCAGCAGTTACTTTGGCGTGCACAGTGTTGTGTCATGACAGAGCCAAACAGCCAGAGCTTTAATCATAAAACCTAGTTTCATGAACCTAGTCGTTCCAGAGTGCTCATGTGAAAACACATGAGGTGTTTTTTCTGTGTGCTATAGCGTAACAGCCACTGCATTATTTTAACTAGAGCTGCAACGATTAGTTGATGGAAAGAAAATGAATGGCCAACTACTTTAATAATGGATTAATCCTTTCAGTCATTTTTCAAGCGAAAATACTGGTTCAGCTTCATAAATGTGAGGATTTGTTGCTTTTTTAAATCAATTGTGACAGTAAATGAAGAGTCTCCGGGTTTGGGCTGATGGTGGAACAAAAGAAGCAGTTTGAACACGTTACTCTTGGCTCTGGGAGATTGTGATGAGCATTTTCTCACCATTTTTTGACATTTCATAAACTAAACGATTACTTTATATTGAAAATAAAGGTTAGTTGCAGCCATAATTTGATGAACTTGGATACAAGATGGTTGAAGTAAATGGCTGCTAAAGTAGGCTACCTTAAACAGCAACTAGCTCTGGGCTGGTGCTTTAGTAGTGCTGAAATACAGAGCTCTTCCATCTGTTTCTGTGTGGATTATGCCTCTTTTATGAATATGTTGGTTTGTACAACATAATAACTGCCAAGGCAGTAGAGTTCACAGCGAGCACTGAGATCCTATCTCTCCATAATCCTGTCTCTCTCTGGACAGTATAAACAGCTGACTCCAGTGTTTATTTGGTTGGACAGAGGCAGTAAGATGAGAGAGGTTACCATCACATCATCTGTCTCACAGAGCAATGATTGTTTAAAATTCCCATCAATAAACAGCCTAATCTCCCCTCAACTCTCTGCCCAGTCACCTGAAAGCTCTTTGAATATGAATATGAGCCTCATATTCATTATGGCAGAACATATTTTTCTCATTGATAACTACCAATTCAAATAACATGTCTGTCTGCCTCAATGTTTTCTTTGCCCGTTATCAGACATGCAGGTTATATTCAAATGCATCACCCTGTTGTATTTTTTTCTTCATTTGCTAATATCTTTCATTTCAAACGCCTGCTTGTCATTCTCCCTCTCTCTGAAGATCTCTTTATCTGTTATCGTACATGACATTTGAATTCATTCTGTTAATATCTTTCTTCTTGCAGTGGTTTTCCAAGGAGGTGCCAAAAGGAAAGGAGGAGGAGAGAGATGAAGGCAAATAACCAGAGGGTGGACTGCAAGGAAAGGAGGAGGAAGTAAATGAAAGAAGGAAGGTGTACAGGCTATTGGCTGCTGGTTTGTGGCAGCTGGTTACCTAGACTGTGCTATTATTGACTGTACTGTTACAATAATTAACTCATGGCTGCTCAGTTGCAGTTGACAAGAAGGTCAGCTTAAAGACCAAATGCTATGGAAGTTTCTCTACAGTCAAACTTTTTAGGTCCTTTAAACTTAAGATCTGAATACTGATTGATCACCAAACATCTCTCTCTGCCCTACCTGTCTCCTCTGCTAGTACTAAACTCATTCTGTTATTACCTTGTTTGAATAATATTGAAGATATAACATTCCTCAAATGTGGTTTTAGTTGGAACTATTTCTTAATGAACAAGAGTAACCATCTGCCCCAGTACTTCTGTGCAGCATCCCCAGCAATAGCACTGGAAATGTAGTATACACATTTAGTATATATCTCTGTACAGGCATGATGGTACCAAACCTGTCTGTCAAGGCTCCAGGACGTCCCTGCACCTGGCTGTTGTTGGCCAAGAAATAGTCCCAGGATGTAACTCCCCCTATAACCAAATTTGATGTTTTTACAGTACGTGTTTAAAGATTAAACAAAAATACACCATGTTAATTAGCTGGTATTATTGAGCTTTAGACATGTTGCTAGGTGTATTTTTTGCTTCCAGTGTTGTGTGGTTTGATTGCCAATCAAACCACCTCCTGACTCCAGCTCTGCACTTTAAGGGTAGTTTAAAGTATTTTTTAAAACCTCTATTTTGACATATTTTGGGATCTACATGACTAATGGGTACAAAACGATTGCCTCAGCTAGCCCTCGCAAAACATGCTGCAATGGCTGCAACATAATACTTGTGGGCAACTGCGCCCATCAGGGTACGTCCACTAAAAGTGCTGGTTTTGGCCACTGACAGGCTAAGGCTGTTATTTGAAGTGTCTGACAACGTTACGGAAAGAATACCTACAGAGACAGATTGTTTGTTGAAGAGTAAGATTCTTTCTGTATTTTTATTTTTTAAGTCTGGCTCTGAAACCTCAAAACAGGTTGAGTTGTTGCAGAAGGACGAAGACGACGATGATTTAACAAAAAGGAAATGAAGCTGAGGCGATCTGCTGGACCCCAAAATATGTAAAATAAAAAGGTTTTTAAAATATCCTTTAAAAATCACCCTTTAGGACATAATAGTGGTCTTCATCTAAGCACAAAGGTGTGTTCTGGATCTTGATTTTTTTAATCCAAACACACCATTCAATTAAACAATTAAACTGCATTTTCCTACAAGTAAGTATATGGATTTTATTTGCCATTAAAATTATAACTTTAATTCCTGCTTTCCACTTATTAACTTGAGCACTCCTCTAGGTTTGCAGGAATATTTGTCAGACTGCCACACCTCTGACCTTTGACCTCTTTTTCTATTCACTGCATCCCAAATTTAGAGATTTAATAATTACTGTACTGTGGCTTTAGTCATTTAAAAAACTCAAATAATGTGAAATGAAAATGTCAAGCAGAAGTGATTTTGATTTTAGGCTTGTAATTTTCAGCTTTCATGCTAACATTGCTTCCTCAGGGAGATGCTCACCAGCCACATCGGGTCTTCTCTAAGAAATATTAAATGCCTAAAATGACCTTGGACCAGAGCATACTGACTCACCAGCTGGAGATAAATACTAACCAGCTTGACTAGTTGTCTGTTTTAATTTTTCTGTCTGAAGCAGCGCCTGTGGAAACCTGCTTTGCCTTAATAGTCTGAGAAACCTTTTAAATCCTCTGGGGATCTGCTGCTTGAAAGAGGATGTTGATAAGAGAGGTGAGGAAAGAGGGATGTGGTGATGGGAAGGAGAAGGCAGTGTAAAAAGAACAAAGACGCTAATGAGGAAAGAAAACGAAAGAAGAAAGAAACAGAGGGTCAGAAATAGAAGACATAGAAGGACAGAAGGAGCAGTGAGGGAGAGAAAGAGGGAGGAATAATATTCTGCTAAGCCATGTTGTTTCTGTTTCTGTGATACTATGGTGGGGGTGGGGGTCAAAGCAAAGACAGACAGAGAGACAGAGACAGGTGTAATCACCATTGCCAGAGTTGTTGCTGGGTGAACAGTTTTTTTGCTTGGTCGCCTGCCGACTCTCTTTCATCCAGGGAAAGATCTGCTTGGCCATGGTCGGGTTGGAGGGCAGTGAGGAGGAGGAGGACGATGTGGAGGACGATATGGAAGAGGAAGAATTAGACGACTTATTGGGGCCGGGTTTAGAGACTGAGGAAGCCCCAGCACTGCCCCCCGGCTGCTGGGCCCCGGTATTACCGTTGCTGGGGTTGGGGGGCAGTGGGGGGGACACCTGGGAGACGGGGTGGTGCTCAGACGGCAGGCTGGGCCGCATGCAGCTGCCATTCAGCTCCTTGGTCTTGGCTAGCTGCTGCGACTGCTGGTGGCCGCCGTTACTGCCCAGCGACTGTAGCGAGCAGGCGGAGCGTTGGTACGAGTCCACATCCAGATGGGTCGCCGACTGGAAAGCCGGCTGGTGGTGGGACACTGGGACCGGGGCATCGTAGCCCCCAAAGCTGTTGGCGGCTGCTGCCGCCGCTGCCGCCCCCTGCACCTGGTAGGACGAGTAGCCACCGAAAAGTGTTGAGGAGTTGTCGTAGTATGTTGTCTTCTGCATTTCTGAGAGAAGTGGCGGCGTCTTCTTGTGCTCCGGTCCTTGTTGAGAGCCACTGCCGGAAGACCATTTGGTACCGGGGGTCACGTGACGGTGTCTCTCCAACGGTCCCCTGCAATCTGACCTAAAAGGTTAGGAGAGACAGAATAAAGAAATAAGAGAGATAAATCCATCTTCCTGCAATGAAAGGCGCCATGACATGAATAGAAACCACTGCTTTTCTTTTCTCACCCCCCTTACCCTCCCCCTCCCTCCTGAGCCCAGTGCACAGCCTGCAGATGCTCCGGTGGAGGGGGCACGAGGAGGGCAAACTGCTCCCTCTCTGCACGCACACACACACACACACACACACACACACACACACAGGCCTACGTGAAAAGACGTATACACTTAATAATGTTAAATGTCCATAGAATGTTTACTTAAATCCCAAGGTTTTAAATTTAAATTCAAGGTTATTATTATTATTATTATTATTATTATTATTATTATTATTGTCATTAGTATTATTAAGTAGCAAAATAATAGCCTATCTACTGCTATTATTAATAATGCAGTAGAATTATTCACTTATTATCGTGTTATTCACTAATTATTGTCATTGTTCAGTAATTAACACAAGGACAGTGACGATGTTTGTGACAGATAATATTTTTTCCAGTATTGTTTTAAACATGGTATTTTTCTACTTCTTCGATCCGTTCATTTCGTTTAGAATGCTGTGTTTTGTAATAAAGCACTACCCCACCACGACTGGTTTTATTCAAGCTGAGCATGACATTTTGTTGTGTAATGGCGGCAGGGAATGTGGCCTGTATATATTTTCCTTTGTGACTGATGTAGGTAGCCTATTTCTGTCTGCCTCTGCCTTACTCACATGATTTACTGTGTACCGGCTGCCGGGCTGTTACCTCACTCATCCTCACTCATTGCAGCCTGTCTCCTGGAGCGATCCTAGAACCTCGCAGCACGTTTTTAACAGGTCAGAAACACGGGAGCAATGCGTTTCACTGAACGTTGTTACGGTTTTTAAATTTTCGAACGAAGTAACAAAGAAAAACGTATGAATGGTATTTTAAAGGCCAAAAAACGGTCAAGGCTAGATGTATAAATCAAGTAGCTGTGCAGAAGAAAGAGGTGGTTTCGGAAATATTTATCTAAATATTCTTTTTGGATTTTTTAATTTAGGATGATAAATATTTCCAGACACACTATTTGGTTAATACGGGAGGGCCAATACGTCAAGAAACGGAAGGTAAAAATAAATACAGCAACAAAACACTTGGACTTGGGTTTACAAAAAAAAGAGGCCAACAATAGATAGATAGACAGATAGATCGAAAAAAGAAAAGAAAGAAAGAATCCCCGGAAGAAGCTTCACGAGTCAGTGATTCATTAGGCTCGAGTGGCCAGAGTGCTCTATCATGGCCCCTTAAGGGAAAAGGAGAGTAAGAAAAAACCGAGCAGTGGGAGCCCCATAGACTCCCTATCTCGGGCTCGCCGCTGGGGTGGGCCTGTGGCCGGCTCGTCAGGCGAGAGAGCACCTGGCATTCATTTCTCCTGTGGAGATAACACGTCTAACGGAGAGAAGCGGCTCTGCTGGCTCTGCTGGCTCTGCCACCAGACACAAACTAAGCTCTGTACAGCCCACACACGCGTTATGTAGCCGGCAGCCGCCAATTCTATTTATTAGCGACACAAAATTGAGGCCAGTCGGCCTGTGGAGCGACTTCACTGTGGACAAATGCAGAAAAACAAGAAAAGATGGATCTGAAGCGCAACCCAAACACACTGTGACACCACGCGGTTAGATATCAGCCTAAGCCCCGCTGAAAATAATTCCATATATATGATTCATGTGTATGCAGCTGGCCTTGATGAAACTATTCATTAATGAATTAATAGCAGTAAAAATAGCAGAAGAGAGAGAATGGAAATGCTTCCTTAAAAAAAACTAAATCCTATTTCATAATGAAGTAAAAATGCACTAAAAGAATATAATTCCCTTTTTTAAATATTACTATTATAGGCTATTTGTTTTAAGTCAGACAGTCCAGCCCTTCTCCAGCTCTCAGCACGTCACACATGTCAGCCATTTATCTTTGTGGTAGACAAGCCGGAATCCTAATTATTTACTCTGAGGAATAGTCCCAAGGAGAGAGAGGGAGGGAGAGAGAGGGGCCGTGGCAGTGAGTGTAGGAGGAATATGTTATTAAATCATATCGCTGTTTCGCCATTAAACGGGACACGTAATGTCTCTGCCCCTGGCTTGTAGGGCTACAGCTTAATACAATCACCAACTTTACTAGACGCCTCCCTGAATAATCCACTTATACTGACAGAGAAACAGCCACCCAAACAAAAACAACAGAGAGTGAGGGGGGGCGGCCTTGTGGCCAGTGTCTGTGTTTTATACTGGCATATAAAATTACAAATGGCGCCTGCCATGAAGAGCTATGCAGGCAGGGAGACAGACAGAGACGGCATTAACTTGGACAATCCACGCATTCCTTATCCCATTAACAGACAGACACGGAGAGAGAGGGCCAATTACATGGAGCCCTGCCCAGAAACAACATCACAGCTATTGTTGCTATGTCCGTGGCCTCGATTTAGGCTGGAATAACCTAGCAGTGACGCCTCCACGAGTGAATAAAATTACAGCATCTACACATTTTGGGAACAATTAAAATAAATGTCAGATATTTGCTAAATAATAAAACGGAGGCCCGCGAGGAAGAAAAAAAAACGCCAGGGAGATGTGGATCATCCATAACCATAAAACATGGTCGGCCATGCTTTGTAAATAAATAGCTTTAAGTGAGGACCAGGCATGGACAGAAAAGGAGGAGGAAATCGAGGAAAACTCAGAAAGAAAAAGGACAGAGATGGACGGCGGAAAGAAGAAGGGGGGCTGCCCGCGGCGGGTAGTTACGGCAGCTCAAAGCTTTGTGAACTCTTCTTGAACCGGGATAGAAGTCATACGGGCCATAAATCAGTGAGCCAGCCACTCCGCCGTTCACACACTGCACACAGAACCAACTGTTTGTTGTTAAGCTCGTGCATCACCGGCTGGCCGGCCTGCCGGAGATGCTCCTTACCTTCCTTAGCACCGGCGGTCCCGGTCCAGTTCGGCACGGACCCGGCAACACCGCATCACAGATTAGTCCTCACTCACGTTAGCCCAGGCCTAATCGATAACAATAATAAATCATGAAATCAATTATTAATCCGCTCGCTTTCTCTCCCGTTGTCCTCCTTTCTCTTCTTCTCTCCGCAAACCCGCTGCTCCTCCGGTGCCGTCTCGAGACTAGCACGGCTGCTCGCGACCACCGCCACAACACCACCTCCTGGAGCCAGCAGCGGCACACCGGGCTGCGCGACGGCGGCGAAGCGGACACCGTGTGGCATGAACGGCCGGCAGACGAGAGAGCGGGACGGACTCAAGACTTCGGTGGGGGGCTCGATGTAGGCAACGGGAATTAACGGGACAGGCTTGGTCTAGGCTACAGGCAGGCTAGCTAGCGCGCGAGCTGAACGAGCTTACCGGGAGCCTGCCTGCTGCCTGCTCGCGCCCCCCCGCCCCCCCTCCTCCGCCCCAGCACCAGCGCTGCCTGCACCGCTGCCGGCTGATAACAATGGCCTCAAATTTCGTTCTTTTTTAGCCTCTGTCGCTCACACAGCCAGCCAGTCACACAGCCTCTGAGGAACAGGTCCAACACAAAATGTCACCCCATCGCATTTTTGGGTGGTTGTTCGTCCTTCTTTTTATTCCCTCTCTCCTTCTCTCCTCTTTCCGTCTCCCCGGGTCTCCCGCCTCTCTCCCTCCGCGTCTTCGTCTCTTGCCTTGGGTCTGTGCTCCCGCCTCGCTTCGGTCTCTGGAAGGCTATAGGCGGTGGGTTTATTCCACAGGGCGAGCAGCCGGAGAAACAGCCTACAGCAGTACCGTTAGTAGCCTGGTTGTGGTGGCAGTATCCAAGTAGGCTCTCTCATGATGTTGTTGACAACAAGACCGGGTATCAGCAACGTTCACGGGGGTGTAACAGAGGAAATAACTGGGCTTGACTTGTGGACGCCTTGATTCCCCCATCAAACAGCTCAGCGTCACTCACAAATTATGCTAATTTCACTGGCTGGAAGAACAAGGCAGCAAGGCAGAGAGGCTACTTTTATATCATTACTTCAGTCTTTTAAACTGGACCTGTTTTCTATCAGCAGTTATGTTAACATACAGCCCACAGCTGGCTGTGTTCGCTAGGTGAACTTTGGTGTAACTTTTATACAACATACTAAATGTTTGCTGGACTCTTATTTAGCCCTTACATGTTCATTAAAACGCTGATTTCAAACAGCACGGGCCTCTTGTTTGGGTGGGAGAGTCCATCTCTACCCTTCTCTTTCTTTACTAATTACCATATTCAAATAGGCTCAGGTGTAGGCTACAATGCTAACTGTATTTGTTGGCCATGATATTGTTTAGGGTGAGGATAAAGGGCAGAGATAACATCCTTACACAATTACTATTAATATAAGCCAGCCTATAGTTTCTTTTTCCAATTAGGGGTTAGCAGTGCAGCCGGGCTGTTTAGTGTAGTAGCCTATTTGCTTATAGGCATAGCTGGTATGCAAATGAAAGTTCTAGGTAAAGCCAAACTATCTTGATTCCATATAGGAATCAACAAGGCTTTCAATATAACATGTGACAAAAGCAAAATCTAAAATAACACAGTGTAATAAATAAACTATGGTAACAGTCACAGAAGCTGTATTAGTATTGTAGACCTCATCTGTGAACATTATCATGGACATGTTATGGATAGACAGATAGTTCCTGTCAAAGTAAAGAGGCCAAAGCAAACAGATGATAGCATCGCTCAGCTTGCATTTCCTAATGCCTTCACAGTATAATATACTCCTCTGGTGGATCCCAGTTAGACTGTTGCTGAGGATAAAGTATTCAGCTGACAGCGTGTTGTAGCCACAATCAAATGAGTTAAGTGAGTGAAGATATGTAGATTATACTTCATTGGGACCGCACTGTGCTCATTATTCACCTGTTTGGGGTAATTTGGTGACTTCGTTTGGTAATATTTGGTGACCTTTTACATGCAACATGAGAAGACTGTTGCTCTCTTTCCTTTCCCCCTCGCTCCCTACTTTTCCAGGAATCTTTTTTTTATTATTGTTTTTGCAGAGCCCCTCCTGCAGCTCATTCCAAGTCCCCCAGCAGAAACTAGACACTTAGTCTGTATTGTTAAGATTTCATCACCTCGTCTCCCTCTGCTACTACTTATGCACGGAAAAGAAAAGGTAAATGAAAATGAAAATGAGTCCACAGCGGACAGAGCAGAGGTGCAGACAAGTAACAAATCAAGAAAGGGGTAAAAACAATATGCATGATCTAAACAGCTGTGACAGGCTGCACCGCAGTAAGGGAACGTCCTAGGTTTAAATGCTCCACTTCCAGGCCTTGTAAAGGTCCCTTTAAACTTCTTCCCCGTGTTTCGACTTGAAGGCGCAGGGGAAGAAGACTTGAGCGACGTGCAGCAACATTCGAAGAAAGAGGCGAAGTAGGCTTTGAAAAATGCAAGAGTGACAAAAAACCCCAGAAGGAAAGTGAGACCCAAAATATGAAAGTTTCTCTCCCCCCCCCCCCCCCCCACCACCACCAC
>JAVQJD010016311.1:0-10571 GCA_036023655.1 Nannoperca australis | reverse complement strand
TTTCACAACGTATGGTGGTGAATAAGTGTGACTTTTCATGGAAAACACAAAATTGTTTGGGTGACCCCAAACTTTTGAACGGTAGTGTATATATATATATATATATATATATATAAATAGAGAGAGAGAGAGAGAGAGAGAGAGAGAGAAAACATCGCAAGGACCACATGCAAAGTCTTCCTTTTGAGCTGTAATTGTTGTTTTTTTTTGATACAAGAAAAATTAAAGTTTGTAAAGAATTATTTTGTCCCAATAAAACTGCTGTATTACAAACATAATCAAAAGAGAGCTGGCTGAATTTATCTCTGCTGTCACAGTACAATTGTTGCTGTGATTTATCAAATCACTCTTCACTCTGGATTATCTTATTATCTCTACAGTCGCCACATCCTCCTCTGCTTTAAGACAAAAGGTTGATGCATTTTTACAGCTTCTATCAAAGAAATGAGTAGTGAGTGTATGTAACCACTGTGGGTAAACAAAGAAAACAGAACAATGAACAGAAACCTTTAATTCATTCATTTGAAATCTAGGCCTACACTGAGTGCTTAACACTTTTTATACAACAAATAAAACTAAAACAACTGATTGTAAATAGTAGAAATTGATTTTCTCTGACTGTCTGTGTTTTCTTTGTGGTCCAGACGTTGATCTCAGAGAGAAGAAGTTTGGCCTTTGGCCGTCATCATACAGCATTTTACAAAGACCATAATATAAGATTATGTTCTTTGAAATCGACTTTAGATTTCCCTTCTCCAGGTGAAGTTGTACCAGGAATCAACATTCTACATCATCTACTGGACACATTTCCATGAAATGTGTGGTGAAGATTCATTGTTCACAGTCCAAATGTTTTTGGTGACCTGGTCAACGCAACCAGCAGGACAAACTGTTAGCTAAGCACACCAGGTATCTTATGAGCTGAGTCCTAATTCCATACTAACACCAGTACAGTACAGTATTTAGAAAAAAGCGTTTGGGCCAGATGTGAGTCTGGACCTCTTCTCCAGCACTTAGACTTCTGCTTAGCAGCTCTGCCGCAGAAGTCTCAGACAGGTTCAGAAAGGCACTGGATACGATCAGAGTTTTTTGTTTCAAAGAAATAAACCTGAGTTAGCCCCGGAGCTGAACTAATACAAAATGCATGTGCAGGCCATTTTATAGTACAAATAACCCAACATATTCTAGGTGGAGATCTGCTGAAGCCCCTCATCACTTACACTGAAAGAGCATTAGGAGGGATTTTTAATGGCCAGCATGGGAAGAAGGAATGATTACAGCAGTAAAAAAATTGTTCAATGTTCATATGATCTTCAAAAACTAATATTTGGTTATCTGTCTGATCATGTAAACATTTACAGTATATATATAATACCATAAAACACAAACATCTCAGTCTATAATATCAGCGTCACCATATCCGGTCCAAATCCCTTCGACAGCATGTGATTTGAAAGTGTCTCTTATCTCACATCACAATTATGATGGTGAGGAAGTGAATATAATTCCGGTAGCAATACGTTTGTGGAAATAGTCAGTAAATGTACAAAGTCCAAAATGTGCACTTTGCAATTACCAACAATCAAATTCTTATTTTAAATACATTTTTATAAAACCATGAAAGCCTCAGCTGTGTTTAAGATATGATATGATGTTACAGAAGGTCTTCATTAGATTATTAAGAACAGATTCATTTCACCATTGAGAAAGACATAGTATCTGTGTTCAGATGAAAATCAAACAGTCAATCAGTTATACTCATTATAATAATTAACAGTTTAAATGTCGTGCAATTAATACAAATATGTTGTTCTGTTGAAAACAACCTGCTCTCTCACTGTCATCCTAATAAGATGGCATCATGTGCACTGCTTTATGAACGTGCGTGTACAATAAAGGCCAAAAGTTTAGAGATGAGTTATTTCAAAATAGATCATAGAAAAATACAAATTCCAGACAAACTGAAAGCTACAGTTTCACGTTTGAACTAAATCTGACTAAAACCATCAGCTGTGGTCCGACAAACCTGCACCGCCCTCATGTGCCCAGAGAGGAACAGCTTTATCACAACAGGACTGAAAGCTGATGCATTGTTACAAATGTATTGTTCATGGAAATAACGACATTTAAACATTTTTATTATGAATGGAGTTCTAGAAATAATGTGACTGATGACCTCTGGGAACATAAAGACAGCCATCACTGAGCCAGACTCTCTGAACATCTTAATGTCTAGTACTCCTCTCGTTACACAGAGCCTGAATGGACCCGCATGCTGTCAAATTCTGATCACAAGTATCGAACAACAGGAAGTATGAATTCAATTATTTCCCCATCCGTTCAAAAGCATTATGGCAGCACTGTGGTGTCAAATACTCATATTTACAAATGAGATTTTGCTGCATAATATCAAGGTAGCTGTCCTTAAATGCATCTATTTATATACTTTTTCCTCCCAAAAATATTCTTATTCTACCGTTTTTAATTACACTTTAACCATATGGAAGTTAAGAGTTGCCAATATCAAAATGTTTAATTTAATTTCTTGTAATTTTTAATTTGTCTGCATATATTATCTGGCATATAGGAGGATTGATACTGAATAAATAAAGGAAGCCACCACAGTGCTCCTGGCTTGAACACACACCTGTAGAGGGTTCAGAGCAAACGGCAAAAGACGTATTGTACTTTTTTCTTGCTTAATACTTTCTTTCTTTTTTCCTGACCCTTTACAGAAACTTAATCAGCCACTTTTGGCCTAGTTCTGCTCAGCTGTGCAGAGATGGTTTTACAGTCTGGGGGGAATCCGTCAGTGTGATGTCAAAGGCTGTGGACGTCCGAGAGGCGGGTCTGCAGGAGCCTGGGACAGCCAGCTCAACGCGGCGTGTCTGAGCAACATGAAACATGGATGAGGAGGTCGTTGAAAGTTGGGAGGAAGCTGCTGATAGTGGGGTAAATGGTGAAAGGCTCAATATATCTTCGGTTCAAGTCAAATGTCATGTGGGTAGCTTCTTTATATGTACAGGGTTGCTTTTAGAAGTTCTCATAACGTTGTTAAACGTTAGCGCACCCCCACGGGCCAACAATGTGGCTAATGCTAGCGTTAGCTTTAAGAAACTTGGCGAGCTAACGTCAACTAGCTAGCCAGGTGACGTTTGTTATTTCTAACTTATTTCACACGAAACGACGTTAATGTGTTTGATTATTAGCTAAATAATATACACGACACGAGCAAAACCTACGAACTTAAGAGTTTCCTGTTGAACTGCTTGGGTTGATGTTAGCGGAGGCTAAGCTAGCTATTTACTGCATGGCTAACATGGAAAATGTGCCAGTTGGATGTTGGTTTACTTGTTGGAAAATCTTCGCACCTCGCACAAAACAACTAAAAGCCTCTAACGACCTACTCTTGTCACATTTAATTCGGCACATGTTTAACAACGCTATTAACTCTTGCACTAAACATTGGTTCACATCGATTCCCCGCAATAACGACTAATCGAAGTGTTTGTGGTAGCATTGTGGATCAGCTTAGCATGTCGAAATGATTCTGCCATAAAGTGAAGATGAGTAACTTTGCAGAACAGATTCTTAAAATGTGTACAGTTTACTGTGTCATTGTCGTTCATTTAGCACATTTCTCAATGGAGCCTGGCATAAAACTATTCGTGCCATGATGTCAGCCTGCTGAACTAACTTGGTGATTTCCTGTAGTTTACAAGGCCAAGATGTTGTTGGACCACAAATTCGGCCATGTTGTGAACTAATTACCGGTTAGCGAGCTAGTAATGTCGCCAAACTGGCACGTTGGCTAACATTAAGAGTAATTTAGCTCCTGCCGTCAAGAACGTGGCTCTGAGAAGAAGTTAGCAGCTTTTCAGGTTGAAGTTACTGTTTTTTATGTTTGTTTTTTAAACATATCTTCTCGTGGTTAGTCAAAATGCACCTAATCTCATTTTATCTTAATTATTTTGTCTGGCAACATCAGCCGGCTAAAGTTAGCTAGCTGAGCACTGTGTTATGACTTGGCAGATGTCCTGCACATGTATAAATAGCTTGTAACTGAATCCTGCTTTTCCATTCACACTGCCGCACTTTCCTTCCTACCCCAAATCAATCCCACCATGTTGTTTGTTTACATCAAATACATGTTTGGACTTTTTTTTTTCTCCCCACAGGAAATGGAAAAGCGGTTAGAAGAGAAGCTAAGGATCAGCCAGAGAGACAAGTAAGGGCTTTTAGAGTGACTTCTAAAAGTAGAAGGAACATGGCCCAAATGTGACTTCTTTTACATTACTGCTTCTGTTTCCCTTTTAAAACTATACTGTTTTGCTTAATCTGCAACAGTACACACCTGAACACAACCTAAGACTTTATACAAATGATTCAAAGCCACTCTTCAGTACAACATACAGGTGATCTACTAAGAGCCAGTTTATTTCTAGCAGTACACTCATTGATCCACTTAATTCATTGTATTAATGATTTTGTTATGTGAGCTGAAAGAGTAGATCCTAATAATTCAAAAATTGTCTTAAGATGCATTCCCAGCATGTAACTTTGCTGGGAATATGTGCAGGGAACAACTGAACCAGTACTACGTGTATTTGGGTTTCTGTAATAAGTCTTTTGGGCATGGACGTGTCATTTAAGCTGTTTCCAGCACTGCCTCCCTCTTCCTGTCATATCACTCATTTAACACGGACTGTGTCCTGTTGTTCTGCTTCTAGGGAGTCCAGTAACAATTCTCCACGATCCCCATTAAAGACAACCATGGTGATACAGGACGACTCTCTACCAGCGGCACCCCCACCCCAGATACGCATTTTGAAGCGGCCCGCAAGCAACGGGTCACTGGGATCGTCCATGAACCAGAACCGACCGACACCACAGGTCAAGTCTCTGGCCCAGCGCGAGGCAGAGTACGCCGAGGCCAGGAAGAGAATACTGGGCAGCGCCTGCCCAGAGGAGACGCCTCCGGACAAGCCCAACACCGACAGGTAATCATCCACACGCTGGCAGCTTCTTCCATCTCCATCCGCCTTGTCATCGGAGCACAGTGACATGTTTTACTGTGTTTTTACTGGTGTGACTGGATTTTGGTTGACAGGCGACGGCGCTCCCAGATGACATTTGTCAGAACTCGATCGACCCGTTCTTGTTTACGCGGGAGTTGTTTGACAGAATAAGATGGGTGTTATTTTCCACTTGTGTTGTGTGACTTGAGTTGGATTTGTGCCCAAATGAGAATAAAACTCAAAAGATTGAACAATGACAATATAAAAAGAGCAAAAAACATTCTGTCTTTAAATAGAGCGTTGAAGCGTACACCCCTAAAACCAAGAGGGAGCACTGTAACTCACGTGGAGATGTCTGTTGTGAGACTACAGGGATCCTGTAATTAGGGCGAGTCGTCTCTGTCCTGCAGCTGGCACGTAGAAAAGGTTGCCGTCTCTAATTTATTCCTGTTTATTTCTTCTTTCTTCCTGCCAGGCCAGGGCGCAACAACTCGACATTGCCTTCAGAGGACACCCGATCAAACAATCACACTGTGGGGCAGCCAGACAGCACCCAAGGGTTCCGACAGCACAGATAAGCGGGCCCCCGGGGGGCCACCTGGCCGCTCAGGGGGGAGGGGGATCACGGGCCGCCTGAGAGCAAAGACAGCACTCTATTCTTAAAACATCCTCCCTTCACGTCGGGCTGCGAGTACAGCCACACTGCTGCCCGACACTTCCCCTCGAGTGGCCGCGTGGAAGTGACGTGGAGCTGCAGGAGGAGGTCAAACGGAAACGTCCTTTCTTCTCTCCCCACTCCCGTCTGTTTTGACACTGTGATTATTGACATCTTCTGGACTCACTGTGATGATCCCTTTAAGAGACGCCCCTCACCTCCACCTCTCTCTCGTCCTTCAGTCCTCAGCTGCTGCCGTCTCAGGAGGCCAAAGCAAAGACTTAGACAAAGGATGGCAGAGGGAGGAGGAGAAGGAGGAACACGGCAAAATGAGATGAACTGGTACTTGGGCAGCAGCTTCTCCCCAGCAATAATACCAGACATCACTTCTCAAACACGTTTTTTAATTTTTCACGTTGGCTCACAAAATGTTTATTTTTTTGTTTTTCATGCTTGTCTTTAAATATCTACCGAGTACAGATTATACACACACACACACACACACACAACCGAAAACATGTTCATTGAAACAGTATTTAATATTGAGATTTTAAAAGACAAACTTTGCTTTTTTTTATGAACTGGGACATTTTTCCACCTCTTGTTTGGTGCTAAAATGTCCCGTTTCCCTTACGGTTTAAACACAGAAGCCGGGGCTGCTGCAGCTTGTTGTCGGGTCTCACGGAGTAAACTCACCACTAATGCTGAGTACTCAACGTGTACCTGTTTGCTAACTGAGCTGTTAGCGTTATCAGTGCACCCCTAGTAAGTAAAATGTCGGTTGGTTGTTTTAAAGCTGAGGGTTAGGGTCAAGTTGTATATCTGGCAAGTTCTGTTTACGTTTTGTTTTTATTTTAATTAAGCGTTTCAGCTGTCTTCCTCGGACTGTCGCATCATTATTTCTATTGAAAAGTAAAAGCAAAAGAAAGAGAAATGAAAATGAGGTTGTGGAAGTCCTTTTTTAAGTAGCTTTTCTGCCTTTTTGTACGAGACGGCGGCGATGTCAGCAGTATTTTAATCGTAATGAACCAAAATCCCATTTTAAAACCAACCTGTGTGTAAACACGCGTTCATTCAGATGTCATTTAAAGGAGGCGTTGGCAGCAACTCGAGGGGGACGGGGGTCAGATGGGGAGGGGGTTGAATTTACCGTCTTCCCTCACAAGCCGCTCCGTCACGCCTCCACCTCGTAAGAGGCGTGGCTCGTCCCTTCACTGACGGACAGCACGTAGGAACTCAGGTGCAAGTGAACGAGAATGAATGAAATGAACTAAGATTGTATTTTTCCAGCACGTTTGATCGCGTAAAAGCTTTGTTGGAAACCGTGCAGTGAAATGTAACTGAAACAAGATGAATGCTCCTTAGAACTTTATTTTATTTGTCTGTTGGCATCTTGTAAGACACGTTAACATCAGCCCGTGTGTGATTGTTCAGTAACTGCTGGTCCACGGAGACACAGCTGTATGTGAACCAGAGAGGTAGCGACTGCCTAGCTGTCCAGGACCACTGTGCCCTATAGATCCTTTAAGTTTTTCACCTTGTTCAAACAGAAGAGATCTCAAAGCCATATTCAGTGGTGCACGCCATCAGTAGAAAAGGTCTTGTAATGGTTGAATTCAGCTTGTGCCTCCTGTTACACATCTTTACTTCCTGGTTGATTTTATTACCGTAGTTCAAGAAACTGAAAACAGAATTCACAAATACTAGTAAGAGTTCAGTTCAGGAAATTAGCAGCATAGCAGGAGACACGTGGGTTTAGCTGAGCTCTGAGGGAGAACACAAACTGCCTGTAAATACTGATTTAATAAAATGATTTGCAAAAAACAAACAAGTCTTTCATTTTGTGATGCAAGGTCGTTGTCCAAAGCAGCTCAGTAAGTGCATTTAAACTCCATAGGAACATTTTGTTGAAAGGTCCAGTGAACACTGATCAGAGAGAGCGCTGTGGGTTATCCAGAGCAGGAAGTCACTCCTGGGAAAAATGTCACTTTTCAAAACTTAAAGCACTACAAAGAAATTTCATCTCAAAACCAGGACAAATAAACCCTGAACTACCTGCATAGTCAGCAGCTTGAACTGGCTAAAACATGCAAGTCCACCAGCACAGTGTTGTCCCTCAACACCCACATGATTAAACCACACCAGAACCTGGTAGAAGAACAATAGTTTATGTAAAACGTTTTTATTGCACGTAAACACGCCTCTGCATTGTTGGTCAAGTTGAGGATTTAGCTCAGACATCCACAGCATTGTTTGACTTGGGTGACTTCACAGTGTCCAACGGAAGGCCAAGCAGATGCTAGCTAATGTAGATGACTGTGTTGTCTGTGGGGGAGAGGGTTTGGTTGAGGGGCGGCCACGATGGGCAGTCGGACAGAAGTTGGTTCAGGCGTTTATACTCCTTCTTGGGCTGACGCTTCTCACGCAGAAACCGAAGACAGTTGAGGATACCCAAGTCTATCAGCACCTGGGAGGAAAACAGCAACAGTAGCCACCTTCTTCTTCACAAAGGACAACGTTACAAACATCTTTGTAGCCTCTTCAAAAGATCAGTTTTGGTTGGGCTAGGACTTCCATGTTATGCATCGGTCACATCCAGGCTGTCACGCTAATCATCTAGTTAACAATCAGCACTCTTTCATGGAAGTGTAGATTAACAGTGGTCCTAAAAAAGGGAATATTAAAGTTTGTCACTCACCTCCACAACAAAACAAATGAGCATGTTGAGAGCAGCCACAGCGACGAGCAGCATTTTGAAATTCATATCCGAGATGTCGTAGAGGTCAAGTAGTTTGCAAACAAAGGGCCCGGGATACACGACCAGCCAGGTCATCACGGCAAAGAGGACGATCAGTAGACAGAGGAAAACCACTGGAAAGAGAAGAATAACGTCACATAAAAGACCAGTTTCACGTGTAATAACGATGGATAACCAACCGCTTTGTCAGCATGACTCTGAATGCATCACCCCTCCAAATCATCGTCATCCTCGCACGTATCCGATGACTCACCGTTGTGGTAGAGAGGCTTCTTGTGAGGGTAGCCCTTAGTGACCACCACAGCCATGATGATGTACTGGAAACCTGACAAGGCGAACACGCTGGTGTCCGCCATGTTGGGCAGACTGGATGTTCTGTACACTGTTGAATTGAGTGGAATATACCTACAAGAAAACACAGGGGGTGACGTTTAACAGCGTAGATGGCATGCTGCTCCTGTTCTAAGTCTTAGATGTTTGGATTTTGTTTTGTGAACATAGAAACAAATATAAAATGTATTCAGGATATTCTGATGGTCTTTTTCCTGACCAGTCCTGCGAGGTGGTGATGAAGAGCGCAGCCAGCTGGCCCAGGACGATCATGCAGGTGTGGATGAAGAGGCTGCCCATGACAGGCAGGGCCAGCAGACTGGCCGGGGGTCTGTGGGGGTGCAGTTCCTTGCTGGGGCCTCCCTTCCCCATCACGATGGCCAGCAGAGTCACCACAACAATGTCACAGAACAGGAACTGCAGGTCAGCCATCCTCGTCTTCACCTGGACACACGCATTGAGGAGTCACATGGTTTCAAGTTCTTTAAGCACTGAAGACGAGGAAAGAGATTGATGCAACATTTTCTTAGGAAGGGATTTAACTGAGGATCATGTTGCAAACCTGTACCGAATGTGATTTAGGCCGTAATCATGCACAGAATCTTTAGATGAGCCAGCTGACCTGCTCCTGTCAGAGCTTTGGTACAGGGTTTAAATGGATCACATCTTATGGAGGCCCAAAGTGTTCAAAATTAACTTAAATGAGAATATTGTATAATTACATATAATGAAATTGCTTAATTTAAATAATAATTAGTTAATTTTTTTGTTATTTCACCATTCCAATTATCATAATAACAGTTTTATAGGTGGGTTTCCAAGCGACGTGAGGTGTGCATACGCACACTGACAAAGTGTGTGCAAGTTTGTTTGCCTTAAATTGCACAAAAAAAATGAGTGAAAAATGTAAATTATTCCAAGAAGGAAACTTCCCAGTTAGCTCAGAGTGCAGAATGAGCTATTATCACTTCAGCAATCAGGTCAGAGCTCTGGATGTTACAAAATGTCCATAATTAAGCTACTATGACATTGTGTTTACAACTTTAAGGTTCCATAACACGTTAGCTTAAACTCGACTGGACAGAAATAGAACTTTATAGAACTCCTAGCTACTCACCGTGTAGAGGATGAGGACGGAGCAGAACTGGATGAGGCTGTACAGAGCCATGTACCTGAAGAGACTGAAGGAGGTGACCAGAGAACATCGGCCCTCACTGAACACACGAGGGGGAATAAACGCCGGATTATTTCTTCCTCTGCAGATACTGTACCACAAACACTGATGGTTTGGTTGGTCAGAGACACTGTTGAAGCCTCACCTGATGAGCAGGGGCACGCAGCTGATGTTTTGGGTCTTGGAGGTGAAGGGCGAAGCGACTGACGCCTCAGCTTCAGACAGGGAAATCCCGGCATCAGCAGCTCTTAGAGCCCCACAGTCATTGGCCCCGTCCCCACACATGCCCACCCGGTAGCTGTAGTAATAAGAGGGGTTTGACTAATAATAGGTGTCTTATATAAAGTCAGGTAGTAGTCAGTGTTTCCATAATACAAATTATAAAAATCACTTGTGATTATACATTTATCATGCAACTGTGGGAAGCCCTTCTGTTCACACTTCTGTGAATACAAACTGAGTTTCCATATCCCACGGCTTTTCCACTCTGAGGGAAATAAATAAATAAAATAAATGATGAGTATTTCCACCTTCAAATAAACTGTATTGGTATCAGCTAACAAAGTCTTGATTTTACCACCACAGCTGAGAATTGACGTAGAGCTGCTCTAACCTGCAGTTCATCTAATGACCCCT
>JAVQJD010016299.1:0-10261 GCA_036023655.1 Nannoperca australis | reverse complement strand
CAGAAGAGTGCAGTACTAGGAACAGCTAAGATACTGCGCAGGACCCTCAAGCTCCCAGGCCTCTGGTAGAGGACCCGAGCTTAGAGAGAGGAATAGACCGCCCGCAGGGGCGAGAGGGGGAATTTTAATATATATATCTATATATATATCTATATATATATATAGATATATATATCTATATATATATAGTGTGTGTGTGTGTGTGTGTGTATTTACATTTACATTTAGGCATTTAGCAGACGCTTTTATCCAAAGAGACTTCCAAATAAGAGCTTTACATAAAGTGCATAGAATCATGGGCGAAAACAACGAGATGTCGTATCAAATAATATGAGTGCTGGTGATGAATCACAAGTGCTATAGATAAATACATCGCTGCCAGTGGCCAAAACAAAAATAGCATTAAATCTAGAAACAGATTATGTCCGTTCATTATCAATCACAGTACGATCAAGCTAGACAACAATTCTCATATAATATGTCACACGATATGCTGAACTTTATAGAGCTGATGTGTCACATTTGTTGTATTCCCGTATATCCCGTTGTATAAAGGTATGTATAGTGTATGTAAGTGAATGGGAAAGTGTGTCCAATCTTTTGACTGGTACTGTATGACAACCTCTTATCACGTGACAAGGTCCAGTACTGAGGTCACGTGATGACACTTGAGCTAGTTCCATTTGCTGAAGAAGGCCATATGATATGGTTTAAAGTTCTTTGAATAGCTGGGAAAGTGGACCTTCTGTTTATAATGTTCATCACAGATACAGCTGGTGTATGTTTGCTTCATATTTAGTAAAGGCACACTGTAAGAAAAAAACAAGCAGCTGTGTAAAGTCACTGTTTACAATTGACTGTTTTGCGATTTGAAGAACAAGTCATTGAGCTGTCATTCTGAAACTAAAGCACCCAGGGATTAACACAGCAGTGTGCCAATATGATCCCACAAAAACATCCCAGGGGAGACAAACACAGAGCAAGAAAGACAGAAAGACTTTGTGAGGTTATACAACAAAGTAATTTTCTTCTGCAATGAAAGTGTAAGTAGGCATGAATGGGAAGAAAACAAAGTGAACTAAACTGACTCTAATGGTAAAGAGACCACATTACTGTGATGATCTGATTTGATATAATATGACTCAGGTTACTAAGTGCAGTGTTTCTCTCTGTGACTGTAGACAGATACCATTTCTGACTGCTTTTCTTCATTATTGTCTTTTTCACTCTGCTTCTCAGCCAAATCCCCAAAGCGGAGAATACACAATACTTGAGACATGTGGTCTCCACTGCTAACAACTGACTTACTCTCTGCTTTGCACCCTCATTTACATGTATTCCTCTGTTCAATCCTTCTTTATATCTCATATCTCTTAAGTACACGTTTGGTGTTTTCATATATCTTATAAAAATGTCATTAAGTTACATCAACTGATTAATGCCAACATTGAGGCCCATTGCAGAAGTGATGGGATAGAAAAAACTTTGATGGCAGAGGTTGGAGAATCTGAAGTGACTACAAGCGTTTGAGATTGTAATAGTTCCTCTTTTTCACTACAATTATTGATGCTGGGTTGTAATTCACCATATTTATTGAAAGTTTCAGGTGGACAGAATCGTTTTGGTTATTGATTTACTCATTGCAACAGAGAGTCTGTTTTAACTGCAATAATGAACAGTAGCTGTCATTACATTCGTGCAAAAGAGTTAAAAATACTAGAACCAGTGGTACAGTCCTGCTTTGTAAAGACAAAACAGGGATAGTTTATGTCTCATATGCCCACTTCTTATTTTCAGCCATACCCTGACTTGAGTGACAATCAACTTTAACCAGTGTTCTTGCTTGTATACACAGTTGTCTTTTATTAGCAGTTACATTTGGTTTCATTAAGATGCTCATATCTAATCACTTTGTATCTATATAACACACCCAGAGACTCATTGATTTGACAATATGCTTTACGACATGTACAGTCATGATATCTAACTTGAAGTGTTAAGTTATAATTAAGTTACTGTGCTTCCCTTTTAGTTTCCGTGTGAAACTACCCATGAAATAGACAAGTGATCTCCAGAGACTCTGTCTTCACTGTAGAGAAGATTAACACATTATCTGGATGGAGATGTACATGACTCGGGGCAAACTGCAGAGAGGGTTTGATGGAAACTGCCAACTGTGAAATGATTTTTAGCGTAGTCTCATCAATGTTTATGGTGTTGAAGATGTGAGCAGTGACATTCAGTAGTATACAGGGTGTCCTGGAGTGCTGACAGAATTGACACACATGGCTTTGTTCCAATAATCTCCCTCCAATTCTAATTCTTGTCTTACCTGCATCTGTAATAACAACACATTAGCTGTCCCATTTTAGGGGGTTTAAGTGTACATTTATGTATGATCATGTTTGAATGAGGAAACAATAATCACACAGTAAGCTTATGAATATACTTTCACAGTATGTTGATATGTATCTACTGTATACATCTTGTATCTTTTTTACTCTCCTATATCACTTTATTTAAATTTAAGTTTTAATGTACCCATACACTTTAGTTGTTTTTTATGTTTTTTGTCTTAATACTTTTGTTTCATCTGAGGTTTTCTTAAAGGTGTTTGTCAGAAACAATATTTAATGTCAGCTGTATTCGTTTATCATTTGAATTACAATTGAATTTGAGTTTAAACTTGAACTTAAAATACTGAAAATCTGTGTTAGTCATCTAGGTTGCTCTTCTCCACCATGCTAGTCTCTGCTGTGTTTGCACACTGTCTGTATTGAGCAGATATATCAGGGGCTGTTCTCTTATACTCATAAGAGAAGCTTCCTGCTGCCAGACTTAAATATTGCCAGAGCTTATATAATACATGACAACAGGCATAAAGCCTAAGTCTAGTTTTTTCAAACTTTCCCTTCTTTTGGCATCTCATTTTGGCCTGGTTGAGTGTTTTAATATCCACAGTCACATTACTGTATGTTCTGCTCTGCATACTGTCAATCACACTGACAGGAAGAATAGTAAAAAGTAAAATACTAATAGTCACAAATAGTCAAAATTAAAGCCATTCCAATGTTTGTACACCAGAATATTTCAGGGTTTTGTCAAGTCATTTCTTGGAAAATTGGCTCTTAATTAATATAATTAAGTACTTTATTTATTAATTTGTACAGAAAATGGGAGTTATTGTCCACTTCACCCGAATCACATGGTTTTCATCTTGAATATTTTTGAACTGACCAACCTCAGTGGCCAGAAGAAGAATACCAGCTCTCTGCTACAACAACATATCTTCAATCAAGATATAACACATGATTCAAAGCCACACCGTTGTTTGTTTTGCACATATATCCTTCATTTCCCTTCAAACTTAAATAAGAGCTTACTTTTTAATAAAGTTAACATTACAACACAAATTATTCGTACATGCAGAAATGTTGTAAAGCTATTCTGCCCATGAAGAAGTATGTAATTTACTTGACTTAAATATCTTTACATTATTCTATCCTCTCGTCAGTCACATACTTTCTAGTATCCAGCTCATGTCTCCCTGAATTGCTGGAATAGGAGCAAATCTGTGAACCCCCAGAACACATGTGTAGCTCTATTCTGTTTAGTGTCTACAAATTTTGATTCTTTTAAGCCCCAAATCCCTGCAGCAGTAGAATAGCCAAGATCATTACATAATTTCAGTTTGTTTTTGGCTGATCCTAGAACTCTCCCAGCAGAGTCAACGATTAGCACAACTCCAACCATAAGTCATAGATTCATCAACAGAAAAACTCTGCTATTTAATTTCAACATGTTGTGGATTATGAATGAATTACATAGTAACCTTAATTAGGCAGAGCGAAACTGTAATGCAGTGGGGAATTCATAATAACATAAGAAAAATATGTCAGCCTTTGCACTACAAAATCAGTTGTATACATCTCTGATAAGGTTTCAAGATAATGTTTACGTACACCAATGTAAACACATGCTGTTTTGGAGAAAACTGTAGAATTCTCCATTTCAATGTTTCACAACAGGAGGCTCTGTCAGATCAAATGCAGTGCTACTGCTACACTATCTGTGCATTGCCAAACAAGTTACATAGCCAGATCTTTAATGAGATGACAGTATGAATGTATAGATTTGTCCTGAATCGAGAAACACAGCAAGTTGTCCAAGGCAGCCTGAGTGCAGTGCAGTTCAGAATTTCTGCCGCAGCTTTTTCTTAGCTGGCAGACATTTGGACCTTGTGAGTATTTAGCATTATACATTATTTTCTTTTAGAAAAGTGGAGAAATGTCTTTGTCTGGCATTTCAAGACAGCACTAATGCAAGGAAAAATAGTATCAGGGAGGCTAGAGTAAACAGTAGAAATGCCACTCATGATAACAAATACAGATAACTCCACAAACACAGCCTTAAAAAATGACCATAAAGTTGAATCAACACCTCTGAGACAGATCAAAACTCAACACTAACCTTCATGATGGTAGGATTTATGACAGGGCTGTTGCATTAAGGCCTAGTCACACCAGAAAATGGCACAGAGAAGTACATTTGCGCATCTTCAGTAAATATGTGGCTCTTGAACATCATTCACTTGGGGACTACTCGCAGAAAAAGTTTACAAACGATTGTAGCTGGCAACCTACATGCTAACACACTAGCACCCAAGCATTTTATTTTGTCAGGATTGCAAATCATCCTACAAGGGTAAAAAGATTGCTAACTGTGGGTTAGCTTGTTAGCTCAGTCCCTAATGAGATAATTCACACACTTTATTCCAGACATGTTCATACCATCAACGCCTGTCTCATAAATGCAAACCATTCCTTCTATGGTTGAGCAGTTATTTCCCAGACAGATGAGGTTAAATGAAAGTGGATGGTGCAATAACCTACAATAACTTTCTCCATTTTGGACTCTCTGTTCCCTCAAAGGTTAGCACTGTCAAGACGGGTTGCTATTTGTCAACGGCACATATTGGGTCACAAAGTTAACTAGTAGTTTGACAGGTTAGTGTACTGTAATTTTATTTAATATGCTTTATTGGCATGAATATAACAAGACAATAATACCAAAGTGTCAAGTATAATAAGATTAAGGTACAATTTATAAAATCAACAAAATAGCAAATAACATATTTACACTTGTGTGTGTTTGTGAAATATTCTGGAAGTGTGTGTGTGTGTGTGTGTGTGTGTGTTTCTGATTGATATACAAACAACATTTAAAAACAATTACTGTATCTGTCTTCATTTAATCACATTCATTGTCTGTTGTAATGATTATAAAAACACACATTGGCAACATTCCAAATGAAACAAATAATCTGCATAATCAAGCAAGGTAATTGTACAAAACTTTAAACTACTTTATATAATGTAAGGCACCTCACTCAAACTCCTCCCTTTTATTTGAGATAGATGAATTTTCAAGATCTGCTGTTTGAAATTGATTGCCTCCAATGACATTTCCTCCTCCGGGGTCTTTCTTTTCATCTTGAACTTTCTCACTAAAGACTACAATGTAAAGAATGCAAGGAGCTGTGATGACTACAGGGACTTATTTTAGGTCTACTATTTGAAGGTAGCAGGTTCCTCTACTTTTCTGCTCTTTTGAGAGGCCTAAATGTCCTTTCAATTAATCTTTTTTTGTCTGTGCGATTAGTGCCTATATTTTCCCTGAAAGACAGCATAAGGAATGCCCTGGGTGAATGTGCAGTCTCCGGGTATTTTGTAACATGATGATGGATTTTATATTTTATTTTATATAAGTGGACATAGAGAAAGGGCAGGGAATATGGCTTTTGATGAAAAATGGGATGAGATTTTTTGAATTCAAAGAAATTGGACAGTAAGAACAAGTGCCACTGGTGATATATGGATGAGGCGAATGCATTTTTGTGATAGAGTAAGGTGATTTATAAATCCGCCCATCCATCATTCTATTCATCCATTTTTGGTCGCTTATCTGGCTCCAGGTTGCATTGGCATCATACTAAAGAGAGTGGGACATATGTGCTCTTCCCCTGTTCCTCTGAGAAGAAGAGAATGTGTGCCATATGTGAAGTTTCTGGGATAAATTTAGGACCCTAGCAAATTCCCATTACATTAACACTTTTTGACAATACCCTTGTATTCAGGGTTTGGGTTTCTAACAGCATTCTTTGTGAATGCATTCTGCTCCACATTCAGTTTTGCATGTCCAGAGCTTCACACCAGCACAAGAAATGCAGTTCACAAAGACAAATGTTTTTGATTGTTTGTTCATTTCTGATTCTCTTTATTAGTATTATCTATATCTTATGGTACAGATTTATAATAAAACACTGAGTCCAGGCTGGTACAACACATAATAACAGAAGTTACCTGTTCAGAACATATTTATTTCAATTGTTAGCAAAATTCATGTCATTGTTTGGCATTAACTCAACATTCATCCTCTTTGCTATCACTCTAAAATGAACATTCTACTATAAACATATATACTTCAGGAATCATTTAAATGTGTTCACTGCACCTAAAATCTATAACATTTTCTGTAATTGTCATGTTAAACATGTAACATTAAACCTCTTCACACATTTCGTTTATTGTCTATTTCACAGACTTAAAACTTCATATTACAAATATAACTGCAATCGTTTGTTGGCATGGGTAGTATAACTATCAGCTGTTGCCTAAAGCCTACTGTTGGCTGAGTAATACAAGAAGCCTAGTTTTCAAGCCTTCTTGGCTAAGTCTCAGCAGACTGACAGGTGTAACCCTGATAGCTAACGATAGCTAAAACTTTGGAGTTGCTCTACAATCACCAAACATTTTAGCAGGCTTTTCTGACTCCAGATTACCATTAATGCTAATCATTTACACTTTTATTAGCCCGCCAAATGTGTGCTAATGTGTGCCAATTGCTAATGCTAATCGCTAACACTTAATTGGGTCTGCAGAAACAAACACACACACAGAGTATTTCACAAACACACACAAGTATATATGTTATTTGCTATTTTCTTGATTTTATAAATTGTACCTTTTCTTGTACCTTAATCTCATTATACTTGACACTTCAGTATTATTGTCTTGTTAGATTCATGCCAATAAAGCAAATTAAATTAAATTACAGTACAGACTAAAAGCTGTACATCTACTAAATATTCTCTCAGTTACCGGTGCTCAGATATAAAGTTACAAAAAAGCCAAGAGAAAAAAGATGAAGTAGAATGAACTGAAATACATTTTCATATGCTTAATTTGGAAGAAACAAAAAACATTTTGAACTCTTCTGCACTGGTATGCCACATTATGCAAAAGCCCAATATTTATGCCATGCAGTTCCTATTCATTTTTTGTTGTTGTTGCTTTTATTCAATTTTTAAACACCTTTTCAAAAAAAGAGAGAGATGAAACACATTTAGTGAAATTTTCTTACAAATATTTACATCTTCAGGCATGATATTGTGTGTGCGCACATACAGGGATGTGCTTGGGAATCAGCAACATCCACTCATAATTGGCCAAAATGTCTAATTATCTAGACCAATCAACTTGTTACTATTTTAAACAAGACTTACACAGAGAGAAGAGAACTCTTTAGTCTCACTTGTGATTTCTGTCTATCATTACAGCTCCGGGCTGTTGAAAGGGTCTCAAAAAAAGTACTGTTTAAATAGAGTCTTGTCTTTAATTACAGTGGTGCAAGGTGATCTAATTTCTGACTACTCTCCACTGCTGCAGGCACAGGAAAGTCCTCAAGAGAATAGTAAGAGCCGTGCTGTTGTTATGCTTTTGTAATTCAGCTCTAATAACACCACTGACAACTAAAATACCCTATAGATTCAGAGAGGAATCTTTTCAGCTAACTTATGTGTGTGCTGCCAAGGATATGGGCATCAACTGTGTGAGCTATTCCCACAGGCCCTGTCCCATTAACCTTATCCCATCATTGTGGAGTTTGTAATGCTACTAATGTGTATTTAGCTGTAGGCTCTTTGAAATAAACATGTGCTACTGCTATATTTGTCTCTTTCTCCTGAGAAGGGAAAAAGATAGTCATTAACTAAAGGAATGTGTTGACACATCAATGTACAAAGAGCTGAGAGGATACAATGCATGATTATTAGCTGTTTGTGATAACTCCCATTAACATGTATGAGCACAGGCTGTGTATATGATTTTGGATGTCTGATTTTATCATTTTGATTTTCATGTTTTTATAAATAAAGGATATTAGCAGAAGTGTCTGGTAGAGTAACTCTCTAATTACCAAGCATAACCTTTGTACATCTAATTAAAAACAACTCCTATGATGAGAAACAGCTGATTTGAAGAGAGCTGTGATTAATGAAGGCAATGCTCTGCAGCACAACCAATGGCAATTTAATACATCCAGTCATGACTAGCAAGCCCCTATCCTCAGTTCAAATCTCAGCAATTAGTTCCTGTTAAAATCAAAAGGAAATCCATTCTGTATCATTATTGCATGGCTTTACGTCAGACAGTGTTTTGGCTTCAGTTGATGGCATCTCTGTAGCACATCATCAAACTTTGATGATGCTTAAAAGAATAATGGTCTTTCATATGAGGTAAGTCCTTTTCCTAAGTAAAATTGTAAGTGGCTCTCGGACACCCACGGATACTTTAAATTATAGAGAGAAAGCTTGATTTTTGATGAGTGTGTGTGAGTAAGGCTTTCAATGAAAGAATGTTTTCAGTGTTTGAGTCTCAATCAAAAGTAAAGTTGAACATCAGTGCATGGGTCATAAAGTGTATTGGGCGGTTTTTTTATTGTCAAAAGCAACATTTTTATTACATGATACTGTGAAACATGTTAAATTCTTATGCATTTCAAGATGTACATTTTTCTTAATAATTGCCCAATTGGATGTAGTTTGTCTTCTTTAATTGTTGAAAAGCTGTGGTAAATGTTTAAAATGTGGATTCCAGTGTAAAAGAGAATATTTTATACATAATGAAAACTGAGGTATAAAAGATTTAGGTGGAAAATTAGATATACGGTATGAATGGTATGGTATGAATCTTACCTTAGGATAAGGTGCTTTAAAAATCCATCTATTCATTTCCATCTGGGAACACTAGTTGCATCAGACTAAAAAGAGTAGTAGATGTTCTACTCCCCACGTCTTCCAACTCCTTCTGAGGGAGGTATTCCCCTGGCAATCCAATATAAAATCACTTAAGCATTTTCTGTAGGCACTCAGCTTAATCTGCATCCAATGGACCTCACACTGCACCCGTTAGATCTTTTAAAACTGAAATCGGAGCAGATTTTAGAGGCTGTGCGATTGCCTCGCAATCTATGTCCTCGGAAAGACATAGATGGTAACATCTGCACAAACATCATTCATCTTTCAGCGTAGGTCCCGCGGAATAAAGCGGGACCGGAAGCACAACTTTTAGATTCGCAAGCAAAACTTTTAGATTCGCAAGCAAAACTTTTAGATTCGCAAGCAAAGCTTTAGGGTTTGCAAGCAAAACTTTTAGATTTCCAAGCAAAACTTTTAGATTTCCAAGCACAATTTTAGGAATTGCAAGCAAAACTTTAGGGTTTGCAAGCAAAAGTGTGGAAAGTTTCTCTCTCAAACAATTTTTTGACTGCATAAAAAAGAAACAAAAATAGCTCCATATTCTTTCAGCTAGAAAATCCATTCCAACACATTCTGGATACTATACAACAAACCTATTAAAATATCCGGCTAAAATTGCTCTTGTACCAACAACTTTCACTATCCATACATCATTTTCACATCAGTACGTAGACAAACACACAAATTATACATCTACGTCAGGGTTCCCTAATTAGTTTTCTCCAAGGGTCGAATTATGTCAAGCATGCCAAGCCAAGGGCCAAAACATCTGCGTTTTTTTCTATTCCACCACTAAATACAGATATTGTTGTTGCTGCTGCTGCTAGTTTTATTATTATTATTATTATTGGTAGTAGTAATAGTAGTAGTAGCGGTGGTAGTAGTAATAATTTAGGCTTGGGATTCTAAAACCCTGTTTTGAGGGCCACATAAGAACAGAACATTCACTTTTGAAACAATAAAAATCAACTAGAAAATTCCGAAATAAATTTTAATGTGTGCCTGAGGCGGCCACTGGACCCTGGTGCCGTCGTCAAAGAGCAAGTCGCATTTGGTACCGCTCAGCCTTGCTACCGTGACCACAAATGCCCTCCATACATTTTAAGCACGAGCACAAATGTCCTCCACAGTTTACGCGCTTAGTGAGGTAAATAATTACATTCT